>JANQDE010000058.1:746422-761329 GCA_037157785.1 Cephalotes varians | reverse complement strand
AAGAAGAAGAAAAGAGATATGTCATAATGTGCACAGTAAAAAATATTTTGTATTTATGTTAAAACACACGGTCCTTGTTACAATTTTTGTGTTTTTAACATATTCGAGTGTTAATTTAACATAATATGATTATGTTATTTGAATATTTTGTGATAAAATGATTTGTAATAAAACATATTTGATATTTAACATGTTTTATACTAAATGATTTGTAATAAAACATATTTGATATTTAACATGTTTTATACTAAAGAATTTAGTATAAAAATAATAAAATTTATGAGTAAGTGAGCAAATAATATAACAATAATGTAGTTTGAAAACATAAATTCTAAAATAAATGAATCAAGGTTGAATGTACGTGTTAATTTAACCTGTTTTTACTGAAGAAATATGCTTCCATAAATTGTTTCTAAATTATATCAAAGTGTTACATTTTTGATATTAATTTTTACAAAATGTTTGTGTTACTTTCTAACATATTCATCTTGCGTTAAATTAACATAAAAATTTGAGTGGGCCATTCGAGAAATGTGATAAAGTTGACACAAATTTGTTTAACAGTATAAAAGATATTTTTTTAAAACGAATCACGCGATAACATCATTGCTGGTATTGTTTTTCCCGTGAGAGCAAAAGACACGAGCTGAGTGAGATCGGCCGGCCCTTTGCACGAGTGGGAAAAGTCGGGTGGGAAAAGTCAGTCGACCGATAAATCATTCTTTTACTTTGCCGCCCGTGCAATCTTCACCACCACAGCCGCGTATTTCTGCGGATTAACGTGTCTCGGAGGGAACGCGAAGGGTGGCTTGTATACACAGATAGAAGCCACTTTCGATCTCTAACCTTTTTAGCTATAAATGCCACATACGTATAACGTCCAGCTGGGAACTTTACAAAAGAGCAAGTAGTAATAGAGGTGTTGCACATTGTAATAATAGAGCAGTTACGTAACAATTACGCAATCTCTTCGAATAATTATTGATTTATGTAGTTTTCGGAGACGTGGGATCGCATCAAAGTTTTCGAGATTATTCATCGATTCATCTTGCCTCGGGCTTGATTTCGTCCGCGAAACCGTCTCTCGTCGCTCATTTTTCTCAATCGCGCCCCCTTTTTTTCCTCTGTTTCGTGACAGGCTGGTGGACCGCAGAGAAGCGTCGACGCGCGGATGGACTTCGACGAGAGCAATGCACCCCGCATGGAAAAAGCGCAGCTTCTACTGCGAGCGGTATCGACAGCGTACGAAGACATGTAACGTACAGGTGAGTTGTACCACTCGGGCATTACACGGCCGGGCGCACGTTGCAATTTCATGCGGAAAGTTTCGCCTTGATTCCACCTACGTAACGAGCGGCGGCCGCGGCGTACCCCCTCATCGCCGGCTTCGATTTTCTCCTTCGCTTAAGGAAGCTCCGTTTTGAAAGCGAGAAACGACTCGCGTTACATGGACGAACAATGCCGACGGAGGGAGTGAAAAAAAAGGAGCACGCTCGATATATTGTACACGGTGTCCCGGATATGTACTCTTCCTGTCCGAGCGATTGCATTTCGAGTTTCCGAATTTAGAGTCAATTTAACTTTCAAAAGTTAACGGAAAATATCCTATTCGGCTGTTTTTATAAATTTTCATTATTGAACAGAAGCATGTTATATTTCCATCGTAATAAAATTGTATAATTTTCTATGAATACTAACAATTAATTTGTTTATTAAATATTTTTATCATTAAGTAAGTTTCTGGGTAATTTCGCTTTATATGTTTCGAGATAAATACAATTTACGAATGCTATCATTTTTTTATGCTATCACGAAATATCACGCAAGTCATCATTTACTGTTATCATTCCCTTATCTCAAAGATAAAATTCATTATATATTTATACCGGCGAGGACACGTGAGGTGACTCAAGAGAGCTACCAGAGATCCGACATCGCCGTAGCTTTATCCGCGGTTCGGAAGGAACGGCGAACACCCTGTATAAATATCGGCGTGAGCGTCGCGCGTATTTGCGCGATATATTGCTCGTCGCGGCAGTCATGTGCACAAACTCGGCGACAGAAATAGCGAGTGTTGTCACCGAGAAATTGCGGCGGCCGATCATAAAAGTATTACATCAGCGGTCTGTAATGCTGCGCTCGCGCGCGCGTATATTATATGCGTTATTGCTGCAACGAGGCGCAGTGACACAATGTCGATTTGTCGCGACGACGATGCGATCAAACGTGCACGGCGACGCACGTCGCCCGCGAAGCGAGGCGTAATCACCTAAATAACCACCGGTGACTGTCGCTCTGCTTTTCCCTCTCTTTCCTCCTTCTCTTTTCCCACCTCGCGCGGACGGAGACGCGTCAGGTCGGCTCGAGAAAATGCGCTGTATCTCGATCGGCGTGATTGCCCGCTGTATCGAGGAACCGAGCGAATTTCCCTCGAAGTCGGTCTGTCGTCTGTTGCAATTTATGTCAGGAGTAACAAGTGCCGCAAGAGAATTCGAGGATTCTCCGGAGATACGGTTCACTTAAATTCGTTGACTGAATCGAAGCTTGATAGGAGATTTGCAAACGGCGCGATCGTCATCTTTTTCTTAAATGGAGCACGAATCAATGGAGTTAGTCACATTGATCATGGCTAATTAGTGGCATTTATTAATATATCTCGACCTTATCTCTCATAGAGTAAGTGTTTTTTGTCTTACGTAACTGAAATATTATCTGGATGACCTCAGGATGTATCGCCGCTTGCGACTCGTGTATTTTTGAAATGTTCGAGTTTAACGATACGGAAACGAACAGTCCACGCTCTGTCCTTCCGTTTCGCGAAATCTAAGTGGAACTCTGTCGGCAGAGGAGAAGTAAGGGGCTCGACGAACGACGAACCCGGACGGGCCACGTATTAATATAAGCTTGGCGTGACTAATACAACAATTTATCCAGCCGCGGGCATTTAAATAGTTATGACCTAGGTCGCCGGCAACGAGGCGACGAGCGGCGATTTCGTCACGCGCTAACTCGCGCGAATTGAATTCGCCTCGGCGCTTTCGTGAATTAACTCCCTCGTGTCGCCCACGCGGCCCTCACCGATCGTCGCCTGTCCCTGTTTCTTCTCCTTTTCCTCGGTATTCTTTTCAAACTCTCGTCAAACAATCGGCACGACTTTACAAGATACATCAGTGACGGCTTTGCTGAGTTCGGCTGTACTCCTAATCCAATAATTATGATAATATGGCGGCAGACTGAATAAGATCGGAGTGCGATAGAGTTAAAATTATTATGGACCGTTCGCATAACATCAGTTGAATTTAACTAGGATTTAACTGATTATCTATAGACAGAATTAGAGTGAGAGATGGAATTAGCTAAAGCTCAGTTAACCAATTCAGTATTTATGGAAATTGTTTCATATAATATTTACACGTTTAACAAAAGATAAATCAAGACTGCTATTTCTCGCATTTCTCTAATCGATTCCTGTTTTCGCGTACGACGATGATAAAAAGCGGCGAAATTTTGTAAACGATCGAAAATTCGATTCATTATTATTCCGTTATTTTTTTGGCCGCCCTGCCCTGACGAAAAGAAGCCCGCAGCGGCAAGCGGACTGCGCCCTTCTGTTTTGCGTCCTGCGTAGGGGCGCCCGCGGGTGTCCACCCTCGAAGCAGGACGTTTGGCACTCCACACACACACATACACATACACACCCCTCTTTTTAATTGTTATATTTATAAGGGGTTGTCTCGGCGCCGCACACATGGCGGTTCCTCAGCTCCAGGGCCCGGTTGTTTTTGGACATAGGTATTGGACAGACGTGCCCTTCTTTTCACCCTTCTTCCCTTCCTCTCTTGTAAATCGATACTCGGACTCTTCGCGCAATTGGGTGACGAAGGGCAGAGATGAGCTTTACATGTGCGTATGTTAAAAAGAACGGAAACAGTCTCAAAAATATTTCCTTTATTTTTTTCCATTGTTTTATAATGTTTGTTACGAAAATATTTCCAACGAGAGAAATTTAAAGTCACTAGTTTTGATAGAAATTCTAGTTTCAATTTACAATGAATGATTTACGATGACAGAAATATATAATTACAAAATTAACAGATTGTTTATTTCATTTCTTTTTCGTTATTGAAAGATATTTCTTTTAATAACGAGAGAATCGAATACAAAAATTAAAAATACCACAAGTCTATCGAAAATCGTTAGCTTTCCTAAAAAAATTGCTAATATGAGAATTGGCGTAGTTTTCACATCAATATTTTTAATTTAAACAAAATGTCGATGAAAGCAACTTGAAATACACAATAGAAATTTGAAATTCTTTTTTGTGGATCTGTCACTTTTAAACGACAAAGTCGTTTTTTATATGATATTCTCTTACGATATCCCATAATGACGCAAACAGTATCATCATCCGTACATACGTACTGTCCGGTCAACGTATCCGGTCAAGTGGTAGCAGGAGACTACGCTGCGAAGCTGGTGAACGCTGGGAAGATCGCGCGGATAGACGAAGCGAGCAGAGAAGCGGGAGCGCGGCAAGGGGAGAGGAAGAAACGGGCGGATGGGGCGAATATTGGACAACTAATTACCTAATCACTCATTATCCACCGCGGACTCCGGGCGCCGGTAGTTCGGCGCGCCAGGTACGTAGATAGAGGTGGAACGGGCTTGCCCGGAGGGCCATTGTGATACACGAAGCAGAATCATGCACGATCGTATATTATCGATGAGAGGACGGGGGATGAGAGAGGACGGTGGAATGGCAGCGGCCATCCCTAAAATCCTCCCCCCCCGCGCTGACCCCCTGTCTCCCGCGCTGCGCGGCGAGTATATCGGAGGCTCGCGCGCGTTTAACGTTAGCACGGAATCGGAGCCAATGACGGGGCGGAATCGCGATGCGGAAACGACGCTTCCTTTCTCGCACCTCGCACGAGCCTGCCCCGACATTACCCGGAGTCCCCCCGTTTCGTCGCGCCCTCGCTACCGTTCAGACTCGTCTTCCTCGCTCGGAGTTCGTCCCGTCTCTCGCCCTTCCTCGCTCTTTCCCCATCAGCTCCGATTATACCGCTATTTTCGACCGTGGGTGACGTCTGGAATAGATAACGGTTATCACTAATGCATCAAGTCGCTTCTAATACGGTTCCGGAGCGATAGTCTGCCGCCCATCGCGCCGCTGCACTCTCGACAATGTTTTGGGAGTATCTTGAAGGAGCACAGGCAAGATATCGTGCAATATTCCGAAGTGAATTATTAACGATTAGAAATCTATAATTAAGATTAAGAGCAACAGACAGAAAATGGACAATGTTCTATTCTTTAACAACTGAACTTTGCCTCAGTAAAATTTTAATTTACCGACCGATTGCGAAGATGATTAATGAATTTAAAAAGCGTTGAAAGATACGACATTTAATCAAATTTTCTCTGAAGAAACTATACGAGAATTTCGCAAGAAGATTGGAAAGAAAAGGGAGGAGAACGACACATATGTAGAAATTTATCAATATGGCTCGTATTTCTGACGACGCGTTCCGTCTATTTCCACGGCTGTCATATTGGGAAAGTAATAGTTCTTCGTTAAAAATTTAACCCCCTTCCCCCTCGTCCCGCTTTTTCTCTGTCCGAAAATAACCGGCTCGTTTTGAGCTTATATCTTTTTTTCCACGTCCTTTTTAATTTGATATAGCGTAACGATTCTGCGATGATTGTCACGGAGTCACCTTAAAACGTTTATAACGATTCATTTAAATCGGCAGCTATCCCCGTCACTAGGGAGATATTAATCGCCCACCGAACACGCTTCGTGCAGATGTAACCGCGGAACCAAAATATATATCCTACTTGCAGCATTTTACACCATTTCGAGCGTTAATAAGAAATAAAAATATTCCCTCTCGTATCCCGGCTAAACTTGGGTGATATAACTATGATTTAATCAGGATTTCATTGAAGAATGATTGTTTTCAAGCGCATTTTTTCAAACGGATCGTTTTTCAGCTTTTCCATAAATATTCTTTTCAAGTCTGTGAAATTTTTATATTCCTCGACACATTGCGAATTGAGCTACTCTTCTTAGGCACACGGAAAGAACAATTTTGCTGAAGTATTTAAAAATTTGGCTAGATATAGATCTGAAAATAATCTCGTTAGACTATCAAAATATGTTGCAGGCATAATGAGAGCAAAAAATTCTAGCAACCAGCTTGAACGTTCCACATAATTATTTTAATATTTGTAAAAAAATTATTTTCAGATCTGTATATTTAGCTAAATTTTTAGATATTTTTTTCCGTGCAGAATTTTAATTTCCAACAATATGAATTTTTAAGAAAAGGAATATCGATCAATGAATGCTTTCAAAAATGGAATATAGACTCTAAATTCGTCGACAAGATTACTACATAAAATCTGACGTTTTACATTATGTTTATTTATTTCGTTACTTTTCTCTTAATCATTTAGCAGTTCTACGTCATCCGAGAAGGCCTGAAAAGCACTAAAGATAAAGTCTGGTTCGATTGCCTTCCGATATGAGCATTCTCGAGATTAGGATGCGGTAAGACAATCCACCGGATAATCATGGTCGAGGCTGGATGTCGCGCCCGGCGTGGCGTGGTGTAGTGGTCGTCGTCGGGTTAGTCCCCGACGACCGCGCGATGCGCGTTATATGGGAGGTTTAGGCCAGCGGACCGAGCTAACTGTAATCAGAGTTGCGGCGTTGTAGCAGCGCGTTTCAGTCGCGTCGGACAGGACGGGAGGAATCCTTGGCGCTGCTGGATCGACCTGGAACGTCTCCGCCACCTACCTATCCACCAACCTACCTACGTTCGGCCAACGTTCGGGAGATCGTTGCGTGTCCCCGGATTGCACGTGCTCGGGGTCACGGCTGTTCCCGGCCGATACTCGTCCTGGATGGCCCTTAATCCTCTTAAGTGCCGTGTGGCGCGACTAAATATCAATCACAGTTTATATCAACCCCGGTCGGCCGGTGCCCCGTTTCCCTCTAGAAACCCGGAGGGGCTCACGACATCCTCGCGGGGTAAGGGGGAGAAAACAACGTGGGCGATCGATCGCGTGAAGAACTTGATCGGTAGTCCTTCGGGCGGTCGCGTTGTAGCGATCATGTTGTTATTCGTTTCAGCTGTCGACGAAATTTTGTGTCCGGCGATTTCATCGTTGACACATAGACTGCACGAAAATTAAAAAATTAAAAAGACTAATAAATTTTAGTGAAAAGAGTCGTTATAAAAAAATATGCAAAAATTCGTCGTTAAACTTTTTGAAAAATAATATAACATATTATTTATGTAATATACTGTTTTACTTCTTGCTTTGAACTTTAGTCTAAAAAAATTCTGTTTTTCAAATTATGCTCTTGTTTTAAAAAAAATGTCAGAAGACGGCAGGTCTCGAGATTCCAGTCCTGCTTTACTTGGAACGCTTCTATTATTTATGGATCCTTTGTTAAAGTAAACTCTGACGTCTTTGATGGCCATATTCCGCGATAATATATTCCATTATGACGCTCATTCGTTAAGGATGATTCATGACTTGCACGCGCGATCGATCGCGTTGTTTGCCGAGAGAAAAAGGAGCACAGGTAACAGGCCTGTATTTATAGGGCGATGCGATCAGTCGCGCTATCGCGTAGATCCATTTAAATACATTTAGGAGATTGCAAAAATGGACTATTGCAACGTCGATGAGTAGTAACTACTTATATTTATAGAGCCGTATCGTCGTCGCGTGGAGGCTACATTCGGGGTACATTTAGAAGATTGCAGAAATGAAGTTTCGCGCGAGTCGACCGACGTATAATTACGCGTTCAATTACGCGCGGCCGACGATAAATACGGGCAACGCGGCTATACATAAAAGAGTTTGCGAACTTAAGCTCGATTAATCGAAGGGCTGCTTCGGGGCAATAACACGCTATGCCGCGTTTCACCAACGGCCAGACCTCGCGGGCGAGAAAGATTGCGATAAGTCTTTTGTAATAACGAAGTTGGTCGCCATAAAATTAATCTTAATTTTATCAAATATGGCGCGCGTCGCGTTTATCTCGTGACGATCGTCTACGATCTCGCTATCGTCTCGCTATCCCGATCTTCCTAGGAATTGATCGCGGCGGAGGAAAGATTCCTCGCGACAGGTGCCTCTCCCACGGGACGCTCCCGCTTTTCCCTAACGCCATTAGACGCTCGCGAAAATAGCGACGCGATGCGAATAACGTGCCCGCACTATTCGGCGCTATTCGCGAATACCGGCCCGGAATAATTCCGGGATAGTGCGAGGACTCTTTCGTCGAGCGTGGAATATTTAATGGGCGATGACGAGCGCCATAAATAATTGATCGCATTAAGATTGCATCGGATCTATAGTTGAGAGCCGCGGCACGTGACGCATCGCGTTTCGCGTGCATGTGTAGCGGCTGTGTGTATACGCGTGAGCGATTGCATGCACAGCATTTCGTACGTGTGTCCGGTTATCAAAAGAAAAAGAAGATAAGGCGAGTATCGAGGGATAAAGCGTTGCGAGTTACGATCGGGAGTAAGCGCTCGCGATCGTAAGCTTTCGAGCTTTCTGAAGGCGGGCGGCGCGGCGCTTCGCCCCCTCCCCCTCCCCCTCGTCCCCCTCGAGATGCGGGGATGACAGCCGCTGAATAATACAGCGGACTCGCGTCGAGGTTAGATATTCTTACGATCACCGCGAACCCTTCCCTTCCGCCGATACACGGCTAAATCGTCAATTATTCAGGCCGCAGCTTGAGCATTTTCCCCGTTTCCGATCGCGCGCAAGTATATGAAGTCCGCCCCGGACATTGTTAACGGCATACGTAACCGCTTTCGTTTCGAATCTCTTACGAGAGAGAAAGGGAGAGGGAGGGAGAGAGAGAGAGAGSGCTGATTGTTCTCTTCGCTCGCAGAGATTTTCAGCAATAACGCCGAGCCGCTTGGATCAAATTTTACAGCTGCGAGCAGCTGAATATCGCGATGAATCCTTGATGAGATTTAACATCCTCTTCCGCAGTTCACGAATCTACTTCTTGACTTATTATCTTATAACTTTTTCAATTTTTAATGATCATAAATGTGTAAGGATATTATATCGATGCCACGGTCGAATCGGCGGATAAATAAAAAGCTAAGAATCGATCGTAAGTTTTTCTTATAATTTATAGGATAGAGTCTTTATGCTTTTTACTAATCTTTCCATATTCTTCGTACGAATCTACAGCCCTGTAAATTATTCCTACAAATTTATTGTTGTATCTCTTTTATTATTTATATGTATCTTTTTACATTTTATATCATTATACACTGTTAGAAAATTTAACACATTTCACGTGTCCCAAACGGTCCACTCAAATTGTTATGTTAATTTGACATGAAATGAATATGTTAGAAAGTAACACAAACATTAAGTAAAAATTAATATAAAAAATGTAACATTTTGACACAATTGGAAACATATTTCTTCAATAAAATTAACACGAACATTCTTCTTTGATTCATTTATTTTAGAATTTATCTTTTTAAATTACATTATTTTTATGTTATTTGTTCACTTACTCATAAATTATGTTATTTTTACATTAAGAAATGTTAAATATCAATTTAATACAAAATATTCAAATAACATAATTACATTATGTTAAATTAACATGTTAAAAATTCAACACAAAAAGTTTAATAAGGATCATTTTTAATAAATATAAAATATTTTTTACTGTGTATCCATTCTTTGCTTTTCCAACGCTACTTTTTTTCAAACTCTAAAAACTGTACTTAAAAGTTTATCTCGCGTCGAAACAAATCGTTTCTACTGCCATAAATCGAAATGATATTCGAAGACAATTCGAACTTCGAACGATATTGTGCTCAAATATATTAAATTCTACACAAAGTTGGAAAATTTTGTTTGTTAAATTTAATACATTTTACGTGTCCCAAACGGTTCACTCAAATTTTAATTTAACACAAGATGAACATGCTATATAATATTAAAAAGTAACATTATGTAAAAATTAATATAAAAAATGTAACACTGTCACAAATAAATGGAAGCATATTTCTTCAGTAAATATTAACATTTATAATATGTTAAATTAATCTTCTTTTATTTATTTATCTTAGAATTTATGTCTTAAAATTATGTTATTTTAATCTTATTTGTTCACATACTCATAAATTGTGTTTTATTTTAATATAAGAAATGTTAAGTATCAATTTAACACAAAATATTTAAATAATCACATTATATTAAATTAACACTCGGGTATGTTAAAAATTTAACATAAAAATTTTATTAAGGATCGGTCTTAACACAAAATGTTTTTTACTGTGCAGCAATTACGACATTTAGTTATTATTCACGAATTGTCATTTAGCGGATGAAAAAAATTACTAATTACACATTACGTCAATTTTTCTCGTACAAAAAACTATATAATTGTCAATCTGTCCGAAATTCGTCACAGTGAAAACGTTTCGAGACAAATTTTTCGTATTTTTGTATCATGGTATTTCCGTTATAGATACACTAATCTCGAGCAACAATCAATTCGAAGTTTCTCATCCCGCTGTCGTCGGTTAGAGCAATCGAATTGGTTCCAGTTGCTTTATCCTCGACCTCCGCTTCGCGACGAAGGCTGTCTGCCATCTTCGCGTCTCTCCTCCCTCCTTCCAGGGAGCGGGTTAACGAGATCGGGGGGACATTTTAAAAGGACAGAACACCGCTGCCGAGAGAGGTGCCTCTTTTAATTATTCAGGCGCAATTAACACGTCAATAGGTCCGCTGCACCTGGCTGCCGTCTTCCGCCAAATATGTACGTTCGTGAGATGGCGCGGCCAAGTTTCCGTTCTCAAACATTTCTCTCTTTCTCTCCCTCCTTCTCTCTGTATTCATTTATAAGCTGTTTTTTTCATCCCTCTTCAACGTCTCCTTCCTTCTCGCGGAGACACGGAGAAGGGTTGTTCCCCCTTTCCCTCTCCCTCTGTCTCTGTCCTCTCCTCACTCTACACACTTTGTGTCCATCTCATTTTTATTTTACTCTTTACTCTCTTACTGCGAGCGTCTGGTATGAAATCTTTAGTCGTGTTGCCTATGGATTATGTTATTTCGTGCTGGGTCAATGCTTTCTTTCAAACGGTACGTTTGTACTCCATAAGATGGTAGAAGATCTTAAGCAACCGTCTGTGAATAGTACATAAATACATGCCTTTTGTCTCTCTCTCTCTCTCTCTCTCTCTCTCTCTCTCTCTCTCTCTCTCTCTCTATGCGGCGAAAATATCTCTTCTAGATTTCCTTACATTTTATTAAAATTTTATATATATATATAGAATTATACGTTCTCTTCATTAATTATTTCCTTTCCCTTTAATTCATACAGGTATGTATGTTATATTCTTCGACTTTCTTTGCAATTTATTTATTTGTATTTATTTCTTACATTTTCTTCCTTTTATTACTGTGTGTATTTGTACATCTTATATTTTTCACTCCAAAATACAAAGGCAATTCCTCTGTAATTACTTTCTCTCCAAGCAAGTAGAGGTCTCATACCGTTTTCGTAGCAACATCGTTTTAACGTAAGCTTCTCGAATATTGACGATTAATTATTTTCATGTAGTCGTATCAGCACACTCTCCGCGACTCGTTTGGTGATTATACACTTCGAATTATCGCCGCCGAGTTAATTATAATCCGCGGATCCGCGCTCGCGCGGATTAAACGCATTTCGACGTGGCAAACATAGATCGCTTACATCATTAACGTTCCCGATGTCGTTACGCGACTCTACTTATAGAACTCTCCTCGCGGAGAGCCGCGACGTTTTACGTGGCAGCGCAATAGACTTTAAGTATTAAGATAATCAAGTATTGATGACCGATTGTTCCTCGGATCTCTCGTTGCTTCTCGCTAGACGCCGATAACTCCCTTCCCACCTAACGCAATGCTAGCCCAAAATTTATCCAGGAACCTGAATTATTCTTCGCTAAACGGAGTCGCAATTAAATTCCTAACACTCGGAGAGACATAGCGAGAATATTCAGGAAAACGTTGCAACACCAACAGGCAGTCAGATACAATAAACGGTGTAGAAACCTTCCGTGCAGCGACAGAGGATAGGCGTAAAACGACGCATCGAATTTTCATTTTCGTTCCTTTTCGTCTTTCAGATATTTATGGAGATTTGTACCAGTAGAATTGCCCGTGAATAATTTCTTTCACGGATGCTTTCTCCCTAAAAAGGATGAGAGGACGTACAAGCCCTTGGCAAAGCCGGCGTTTGATGCCGTCCAAGAAGGTCCTGCTGCTTTATTGCTCGCGACCGGTCACGCGTTCGCGTAAATAATGCAGAAAAGGGGTTGCGGAATAAACTGGTATGAGAGAGCGCGCGTCGAGTTTTCATCGTGCTTCGATCGCGCACGCGGCCGCGTCCCGAACAACAAGTCCCCGAGTCGATAACAATTTAATTCTTTTTTAACTCGCGCACGAAAAGCGCCGCGACGAAAGGGTCGTCGTACCGTGAAAGTGGCACGTATGTACAGCCGCGGATAGTTTTAACAACTTATGGGCTCGTTGGAGTATTACGTATGCAAGAGCGATGTCCTGCCGAGAATAGGTATAATGTTGAATGTTCGTTTCCCCCGATCCGATATATCCCGAGCGATCTATCCTAGAACATATATCAATTTTTACGAGCGCACTTGATTAACACGAGCGCGTCATTTGACGAAATCCAAATTTGCAAAAATTCAAGCAATTCTAGAATCTTTTTCTAGAAGCCGTGGATTGGCTCATAACATATAAAAGACTTTCGAACTTTAAGTCATCACTACTGACTCTCATATTTAATTTCGCAGTATCTAAATCCCTATAGGCAGAACAAGAAGTCATCAAAAGTTGGCATCAAAATGCGCTGAAATCATTTTTTGTTCAATCACGATTCATTTTAATGTCATTTTGATGCTACATTTGTTTTGCTTGTTTCAAACATTGAAGTCTTGGCAATGGAAGCATCGTCGTTTCGGTCCTTGGAACGTTAAAGTTTGTACGATTGAATTTTTTGGAATTTCCGTTTTGCTGTTCCAACATCTCGGTGTCCTCGAGATCACGGTATTTCTGATCTTTCAATTTTGCGCGAGATCAAAAACGAAAGCGATAGCAACAATTTCTTCTGATCCGGAGACAGATCGAAAAGGATCTGTTTGGAGGCGCCATAAAGGTGGCACTCGCTATCGACAACCTTGTCTTACGACCCTATAGGTATACAAGTTCATGTATACAGGTACATACGATATATACAGGGTGCCCGAACGAGAGAGAACGCGGCGGGGCGAACGGGAGGGATGAAATGCGGGGTCGCAAGTCGGTATTGTCGTCGGTTACAAATCAAATACCCGATATCATTGTTCGGTACAAACCAACCCATCCACTCGCCCCCTTTCTCCCGCTCTCTCCCGCACCGCACCGCGTCCCCTTCTGCAACGTTAACCTCGTGCACAACCTGCACGCTCTGCAGCGACTACGACTAATAACTACTGCCAGCGTGTGTGGCCGTGTGCGTGAATGTTGCACGAGTACAATGGTCATGACGACGACAACGACGACGAGACGATGACAGCGTATAAGTGGAGAAAACATTTCTGCTACTCGGCATGAAGTTCTGTCATCGCAGCTGAAACGCGCTGTACCTACTGAGAGAGCATGGTGAACAACCCTTTTAACCCTTTGCCGCTTCGCTATAAAGTACAGTTTATACTGGATGTCCAGAACTACTTCTCTTTACTACGAATTACAAATGTCAACTTAAGAAGAAAGAAAGTCTTTTTTTTAGTCATATGAATATCAACTAAGAATTACTCGTATTTTCCTGTAAAATGTTTGAAATGTGTTAATATTTACAATAAAATTGTTAATGTGTTTTGGAAAATTGAAAATGTATTTTCCATATAAATACTAAAACTATATACATGCAAAACAGTTGTGTGAATCATTTAACAACACATTTTTCTAATTACTGTACTTGTCATTATTTTTTATTGTTATATTACTTCAACTTGTAGCGCTGGAAAAAATCCCTATTTTTTGTATAAGAACTTTAAAATTTAATGTAAAATTTATGAATTGCAAAGTTTCATTACGCTGTAGAAGATTACTTGTTCTGTAAATAAAAAAAGTTTAAACAAATAAATTTTATTAAAATTTTATTAAAATATATGATATAAAACTTTCTTATGAAATATAAGTCTTATATATGGTATATAATATTCATTTTTATACGGAAAATATAAACAAATAAATATATATATTATTTGATATCCAATTTCAAACTTTTTGCAGAGACTAAAATATATACTAATATTCTTAAACAGGACACACAATAAATTATTATATCTTAAAATGTATATAATTTCTGAATCATTAAAAAATTATAGATTTATAGATGAAACATTGATTTAATTGTTATAAACAAATGAGAGTATTATTGCCGATAAGATAATAGTACAAATCCACAAATACACACACATACAATTTTTAATGTTTTTCAGAAATAAAATAATTTCTAAAAAAACTTAATGTAAAAAAACCTATTTCTAAAAGTATGGAAAACTTATATATTCTATTTTTACTAATTCTCACCGTCTGTTTTACATCTTTAAGTAATATGTTATTTACAAATCTTAGGGGGATATACATGAGATCTTATTCATATAAATCCGATAATGTTCGCACGAGTTTTCATCGGTACAATCGAATTGGTCTTATCAAAGGGATCGCTTCGTCCAGGTCTCCTCGTCATCTTCGACGTCGGATTCGTCACTACGAATTGAATGCGGATGCCATAATGCCGGATACATCTCTGAGTGAGAGAGAGAGAGAGAGAGAGAGAGAGAGAGAGAG
>JANQDE010000058.1:702597-746232 GCA_037157785.1 Cephalotes varians | reverse complement strand
TGTGTGTGTGTGTGTGTGTGTGTGTGTGTGTAAGAACATGGAGAGATTTCCTTCCCTTCCTCCCTCAGTAGTGTGAGAATGTGACCATTTAAATTACATCAAGTTAAGTTTTAAGTTACATCATCAATCGCGAAAGGTAAAATACAGGTTGTTACGCAGACGTCACGTACTTTCTCTCAGCTATGCTGATTGCTCTTTGCCGAGTTTACTTCGGTGATAGATACTATTTTGTTACTCCACGATTCTCAAGAGTTAGGTTTCTATTTTTGGAACGTAAAGAGAACCTTGTCGAATTGTGATATTGATGGACTCTGACGTACGTGATTTGATTTCATTATCTCGACTAATGTAAGACTGACAAGTTTCTTATTCTCTTCCGGCACGCACTAATCGCGAACTCGATAAACGGCGTGTACACTTTGATGTGATAGCTTTAATCGTCGTAACAGCGTAAACGGAGGGGATCAGATAGAGAATACTGTCGGCATTTCGAAGACATTCGAGCGCCTCCTCGGAAATGATGAGCTGCGAAAGGAGTAAAGCGAGTGTCGCGAATCATCGCGAGTACCGCACTCGCGTGTGGCACACGCTCGTGTAACATGGCCACGGTAATTAATCAGTGGGTTAATTACGGCTCAGTTGACGAGTCTATTCCTGCATCGGCGAGGACTCGAAATATTCACGCGGATGGCTTTCCTAGTCGCGTTAGGCAAGTTACCGGGGGATGAGAAGATAGAGAGGCGAGGAACACGAGAGAAGAGAGACACGACCAGAAGCGGATGGACGAGAGGGATGCGGCCGAGGGGGTGCCTGTGCGAGCGGAGGGCGGGAGGTGGCCGAGACTCGACTAGGCATCGCCACCCTGGAGCGGGCGATTAATGATTCAGGGGCAGAATTTCGCGATGCTGAAATATTAAGCGTATAACCCTCTCGTTCTCCACTACCCCTCTCCTTCCCTCTCTCCGCTCTTACCTCTTCTCTATCTCCCCGCTCTTCTCTGTACAGCCGCTGTCCCATGCTCTCTTTCTCTCCGTCGTCCCCTCGGCGCTTCCTTCGCACCCTCTCTTTCTCTCGCACGCTTAGGATACTTCGCATCCCCCGTTCTCCCCATTCTCCCTTCTCTCTCATGCTGTCTCGCATCCTCGCGTCTGCCTCGCGATATACGCACGGTCCTTTCGGGTTGTGCAAGCATGTACACGCGTACTGGGTGCTCTAAAAGCAACGACATGTCGTAGAGATCGAACTGTGAAGAGTCGCAATTGTTTCGTTGCATCGAGAGACTTTCGGATTATTTTAACGGACTAAGTCTTAACTACTCGGCTGTAATTGAAAATAAATACTTTAGAAGCATTTTTATTTGATGATTAAATAGCGAGGAAACGGGAAATTAAGATCACTGCGACGAAAAATAAAATATTGCGATCGTCACTTCTTCTATTAATGATTCATAAACAAGTCTAATCTAAATGCGATTTACAAACATTATTATTTAAGTGAACAGACGATGAATAAACGAAATATGCACTTTGAGCACATCCTGTAAACACGGTCATAGGTTATTCGCACATGCTTTTCTTCTAGCGTCATTGTTTGACATGTTAGAGCCGAAACGGTCTATCATGGCCGTCTATCAACGGTATATCAAAGGGAAAAAATTATATTCTGTCTCTCTCTCTCTCTCTCTCTCTTTGAAAATAAATAAATAAAAAATTAACTGAGTTTAACAGAGCCTTATTTAAGTTCCTTATTCATTTAAGTTCCAAGCATCTATGACAGGATCTTACCGGTTTTGCTGAAGTATTTAAAAATTTGCAGATTTGAAAATAATTTTATTAGACTATCAAAATAATTATGTAAACAATTTGATGATTTCTGAAATGTTAAAACTTTTTGCTCATCACGCTTGAATTTCCCACATAATTATTTTGATGATTCAAAAAATTACTCCCACAAAATTATTTTCAGATCTGCAACTAAATTTTTTAGATACTTCAGCAAAATCGTTCTTCCCGTGAATTTCTTCTGGAAAAAAAACGTTAGCGGAAGTTAAAAAGAAATAAGATGTCTTCGGATTTTTTCTCAAGGAAATATAGACTTTGAATAATGAAGGAGAGATCGCTGCGGGACACTCGGTATACGCTCGGCTGTTCGTGCACGCGTTCGTTCGCTCGCGCACGCTTAGCCACGCGGCGGCAGCATCATCAATATTTCTCTTTGCTCATTGTTCTTGTACAATGCGAGCGCAAGGCCGCTGCCGTCTCTGTAATGTCGGGGGAGTGCCGGTGTCGCCGGAGCAGGTAGCGATTACCGTGGAAATGGCTAATTTTAAGCCACCTCTCGCTGGAGAGACACGCGTAACGCAAGACGAGGGCGATCGATCGATCGCTCGTCGTGCCGCGATGAAATAAAGACTCAATTGGATCCGGGACTTCCTAAAGTCTCTGCAGGAAGCGATCGCGAGGCGCTTCTTTGGACGTTCTCCCTTTTGCACGAATTGCGATAGCGAGTTATAAAACAAAAAGAGAGTTATCCGCGTTAACAAGAATTGTTCTTTTTGACAAGAGTGTAGGAAAGAACTTAGGTTTCACTGAAATATAGATCTGAAAATAATTTTGACCATCAGAATAATTATGCAGGTCAAACTGATTGCTAGAATGTTAAAACTTTTTGCAGCATCGTCACTTAAGCTTCTACTTATTCTATAACGATCTGTAACAAAAATATTTTTAGATCTGTATCTAGCTAAATTTTTAGATCCTTCGGCAAAACTGTTCTTTCCGTGTATATCTACGAAAGAAAAATTTTGAGGAAGTGTTTGAAAGAGATTGCGTTTTCGGAAATATTTTTCTTAAACAAGACAAGAACAAAGGAAATATTTGTTTAAAAGTGTAAAGACAGCAAGGCGGATATGAGCGATATTTTTTCATAGGCGCGTTTTATTCGTTTGGCGGAGTTTGCGAGCACGGGAAACGTACGTTTCAGACAAACGATGCACGGGATTCTTATGATTTTACACGACGTAAACTATTGCCGGTATCAGTATAATATATAACTGTTTTGCGTCATACCGTAATTTCACGTTTGTTCTCTTTCGCGAAGTTTGAGATTAACGAGAGTTGTCGTCGAAAACTCCGTTTCAAAGATAACGCGCTGAGAAATAAAAAGGCAGGCGTTTTAGAATACGTTTACGGCGGGCTCGCCATCGTAGACGCGGCCATTACCGGAAGGGAAAAAGATTTTTCTCCGCCGCGTTCGTCAGCGCCGTGCGTGCGCTGTTACAGGTGGAAACAGGTAGAAAATCCGAGCGCGTTGATACTTGAAGCTTTTATTCCGTCGTGCGCCACGCGCTCGCACGCGCGTCCATTTTTTTCATCTCGTATTTTTTTCATAACTTGCCCCCGAGAGTGCGTCGTCGGGACGAGAAAGTACTGTCGACCTCTTTTCGAATCGCACGCTCTCGCCGCGCTCGATATCGTAGATCGATCGGGGGAGTCTTTCAGTTTTCGGGATCGTCGCCGTTTAATCGACATCACGATCATCGATCACTCGCGAAAAGCCTCGTGTTTCCTTACGTAAGTCTCTCCGACAACTCTTTGACGGGGGTCGAAATTTTTTCGTGCCCGTAACGGCGCGGAGGGTGTTAGTATACTGTTTGCAGTTAAACAATATTACGTAGTAAAATTTATAGTCCTCCCCCCGGCTTGGCCTCGCGCGCCGTTACAATGCGCTCGCTCGCCCTACGCTCACAGGGGTGAAAGTATCAACGATATGAGAAATGCGGACGTTATGGCCAGTGCCACCCCCGTTGCCGTTCGTCGCCCTCGATCCACGGCTTAGTGGATACTGTCCTATAAGTATTTCTCTTCTTTTTTTCAAAATGACGTTTTAATTCACAAAGAAAATCGCTAAAATTACCGCTATGTTGATTAATCGAGACGAGAAATAACGTTTCTTTTTTGAAAACTAAGCGGGAAAACTGCGGAAACAGGAAGGGGAAAAGGCTACAGTTGTTATAGGTGTGACGTCGATTTTGTAAATAATCCGACATCAACCGTGTTACGGTAACATCAAGCTTGATATTACATATTTGCTGTGCGAGTAACAGCAACTAAAGTTGCTGCGACGATAAATGTAAGTCGTACGTACGTATTCGCGCTTTTACAACGGCACACGCCCTTTTGCTGCAGAATATACAGCATCATTCCGCTGTTCTAGCAACCAAGTTTCTATTTGTGTAAAGAAATTCTGATATAGAATTGCGTGGAAGGGATTCCCGTATAGGTCGATGGATCGCGAGCCGATTTTTGGTGGATCGCGAAAATTTTCAAAATGTTAAATTACATTTCGTTATACTTCACGTAATACAAACTTGCGCACGCGCATCACTTCATGTATTAAGTTGAATTCTCAATGATGATATGAAACCAAATTTATTAAATAAATGCAATTATCAAATTTCTTGCATTTAAAGTGATTCACTTCGATGTCGACGTCAAAGTTGTCATTAACAGAAATAGGAATAAGCGCATGCTTCACACATCGTTATATGTATTTGTATGAGAGAGAAAGAAAGAAATAGATTTATAAAATTTATATTTATATTTATATTCAACAAATCCTTAAAAAGTAGAAGGACTAAAGTGATATAAATAAAATGGTACAAATAAAAAATCAATTTGCTCCTTCCGTTCCTCCGCTTTTTCATATTTACTAACTAAATGGGACGCGGATATTTGCTGTTTTAAAAAGTGGGTCGCGATCCGCACAAGTTTGGGAAGCGCTGGTGTAGAATACAGATGTTATTCCGATGATATTTATTTTCTACGAATAACTTTTTTTACGGAATCCTTACCTGACTTTTATTGTCGTGTAATAAATCGATGAAATTTAAATGTAAATCCGTATCTTCTAATAAGTAAATTATAATTTGAATTTCCACGATTGAATTTTTTATTCTGTAAAAAGACTCTTTCTAGACTTTATTATCCTTTTGGGATTCGATACTGCTAATTTATACACTTAGGTATATATATATATTTTATACTTAACTATACGCGAATAATTTGCAGGAATGTGCAGAAAGCGCCCCATTCAAAACTACAAAATGATTGATATTCGCACAACCTTAGCAATAACGTTGCAAAAGAGCGAAGGTAAAAGTTGCAGTTCGACATGCGGAAGAATAACGTACGCGGGTGGCCGCGTCCTGTTTATACGCTCTGCGGCCCGTAAAGGACGGGCGATATTCCTTCATCAGAAAGCCTCGCGGGCGTCGTTATTCGTCCGCATATATCCGACTCATTCGCCGTTCGGCATCGCCACTGTTGCCCCCGTTTTTTACGCTTCTAATATCGCGCATACAGTTTTACACCCGCCCGATCTGGCAAGGGGACGCGGCCATGGAAAGCGGGTATAGAGAGCAGCCTGTTTCGAGCGAGGACTGAAATCGAGTTAGAGACTACTCTGCATTCTTTACGACGAATCCGCAGTACGCCGGTAAATCTATATATCGAGAAAAGCGAATTTTCTGGATTTATGCTTCTAACGAGACCGATCCGTTTGCGATTTTTTATTTTTAGTGCCTTTGCTACGATTATAGCTAGCGCTACCTGTACTAAAAGCAACATTTTCCATTGATTCTTTCTCACGGTTCTATCGTCGCCTCCCTTTTTAGACGATGTAGCAGGTATATTCAACGAGCAGGAAGTTCTTTTCTGGAATTCGAAGTGAATTCTTTTCGAAATTTGATTGAATATTTCGCTAATTCTTAAAACTTCAATTAAGTAACGTTTGCCGATGTCTATCTGATTAAATGTTATGCTAAATATTTAATAATCGCAGGAAGCTCTTTTCTGAAATTTGAAAAATCTATTTGAAATTTGATTGGATGTTACCTTTCACTAATTTTTAAGATATCAACGACTAAATAACATGCTTGTTTAATTAAATATTATGCTGAGCTATTCGCATCTATACACGTAAAGAATGGTTTTGCTGAAGTATCTAAAAATTTAGCTAGATATAGATCTGAAGATAATTTTGTGGAACCATCAAAGTAATTCTGTAGGACGTTCAAGCTGGTTACTGGAATGTCAAAACTTTTTGCACCATTGCTTATAATGCTTGAGTTTCCTTATAATTATTTTGATGGTCCAACAAAATTATTTTTGAATCTGTGTCTAATCTATACATACATTTTTAGATGCTTCAGCAAAATCTTCTTTCCGTGTACAAAAAATACACTTTAAAATTAAAAATCTTAAACATCTTAAAAAATACACTCTCGACTTAGCAAAAAATCTCGCGAAATCCACGCAGTGGATTTTTAGACGTGCAGTCGACCGTCCTAACGCTCGCTATTACCAAAATTCAAGTTAATAGCCAGTTAAGGGAGTCCGGCGGGTCTCTCGTAAGGGTCGAACGCAGGAGGACCGTTTCTCTTTGTAGCCTTAATTCAATTAAGACCGCCATCTTTCCCGGCCGGTATCGCCGACGTCGCGCTCATAACTCCGTTATGGAGGCACGACTGCCCAAATTCGATCGTCAATATCGTCTTGTTGGTCTCCGGGACACGGCAGAAGGTAAAACCGCGTCGACGCTGAATAATCGTCTGCTCTTTGCATTCCCAATTACTCTGCCACGTGCCGCCGCCGGGAAAAGAAAGGGCGGAGAATTCTTTGGGGTGCGGCTCACGAGATTGTTGCTAATACGATGAATAATAATCTACTGGGCTACTCTCGCTGGTGAATAGGCCGATACCAGAATAAATAGCGAAGGGGGATTCGCCGCTATTTCTCCAGAGATAGAGCGATATTGTTAGAACAGCATATTTAACCCTTTCGACTATACGAGCCGCGCGTGTACTTCAAAGCAATCACGCCTAATCATACATGACTGTTTCATATATTGCTATTCTCTTCATGACAAGGAAAAAGCATGGAGTAAACAAGCCTCTTCAAATGCCGTAATGTGGATAACACATATATTGTTTTACTTATTATCTCAAAATGTGAGCGTGCATCCGAGCGACTATAGTCGTCCATAGTATACGGAAATGGCGGGCGAAACACGGAAAGAACGGTTTCGCTGAAGTATCTAACGCTTGAATGTTCTACGTAATTATTTTGATGGTCTAAACACAATTATTTTTAAATCTGTATCGATCTAAAATTTAGATACTTTAACAAAACGGAAAAAACGGTTTTGCTAAAGTATCTAAAAATTTAGCTAGATACAAATCTGAAAATAATTTTGTTTGGGCCATCAAAAAAATTACATAGAACTCCCAAATTGGCTGCCAGAATGTCAAAATTTTTTGCACTGCTCATTATGTTCGAACGTCCTACACGATCATTTTGATAGTTCAATAAAATTATTTTCAAATCTGTATCTAGTTAAATTTTTAGTAAAATCCTTCCATGCATCCTTTCCGCGTATAGTCGCCCGTAATAACGAAAGGGTTAAACAGTAAAGTCGGTGAAGATTAAGCCATTTAAGATCGCTACTAAATTCGCTACTTCGGAACATGCCCGTAGCGAGTAAATATTTTAATGCAGTTTCTATTACAGCCATCTATCTTTGCAACTATTCTGGGACTACTTCCCAAACTTCGTACATGGAAAAGACATTCGCGATTTCTTTCTTATTTCGGAAATAATTCAAACATAGAGAACATACAGCTTCTTGTGATATCTTGATATTCATACCTTGAATATTCATTGTACACATTAATATCATGTAATATTCACTATTACACTTTCAAAAGAGACGCTCAAACACCTTACCTATCATTTCACGAATTTATGTTATTATTGTAGTTTTCATTTTGCCGAATTAGCGATTCTAAAATTGTTGTGAACATGTGCTAACAGAGCTGAAGATCTAGAGGCTAAAGATTTCGCATATCTTAATTTCGGAGAAGTATCGTATATTCTAAACTCGGCGTAAAATATCAATTCATGCGTCAACTTACGGCGCTAATTTATTACAGCTGTTTCCGAGAAGAATGCCGCGAGAGTAATCGACCCTTGTAATGCGATGTACCCAGACTCATTTAGAAGATACGAGTTAGAGCGCACGTTTCTTACTCGTTCGTCTCGACGCTATCAGGACAATCGTTATTGTGCGCAGGTGCAATAAGATCCTTGCACTTAATGTGCGAAAGACGAGAAATTCAAAAACGCCGTCCGTGTCTGTAGAAGTCTCTTGACGCCGCTGCCGCCAGCGTTCGTTGAACTCACTTACACCAGCTGTAAAAGAACAAATTTACCCAACTTTTTTCATAGCGTCCACGAACTAAACGCTACACGCTTTTTACATCTCTACACGTCTCCGTGAAGGAATCGAGTCGAGTCTGTTTATTTCTGTTTCGGTTTTTGACTTGAGAAAACTTGAAAGATACAAATATCAGTTCCCCATTGTTTCTGAATTCCGAATGCTTGATCAGAGAAATCTAAGAATTTCACATCGATTGCTTTGTTATTTATCCCGAGGTTCTGGAATCACCTAGATATCGTGCATCTCTTAGATCGGCGTCTTTCATCGATCGCCGCTCTCAAAAAATATCTTCCCGTTACCCACTCGTTTAAATCTCACTTCACATAGGTACAACCTACTTTCGTAGGGTACAGGTCGCGCGATTCTTTCCTAGAATGCATTGATTCCTATACGCGATACCTGCGGAAAGAGAGAGCACCGTCCTCGTCGTCATCGTCGTCGTCGTCGTCGTCGTCGTCGTCATCGTCGTTGTCGTGGTCGTCGTCGTCGTCGTCGCCGTGCTCTCCACCTCCGCTCGGCGGTACTAGTATAACGACAGAACAACCACCACCACCACCTCCGCCATCAGCAAAGCGCGGCCTCCTCTCATCATCATCAGCGGATCGCCGTTTCGGGAGGCCGATCGGTGGGCCTCGCCGGGGCCGATGCCGCGAGAGAGAGGAATTCTCTCCTTCTCGGACGATGAACAAAGCGAGACGCGCGGTCTCGCGGGAGTCCGCGAGAGTGAGAGAGGCGGTTATGAGGCGGTCTCCGGGGGCGGCGCCTGTCGGCGCGTCCGATCGGAAGGCGAGCCGCGCGATTGGCCGGCACTACCGCGGTGCGAGGGGAACGTGAGGACGCGTGAGGTACGGCGGTGGGCGCCTCCACCCGCGCGGCGCGCAACATTGCCGTCTCCTTGCCGCGGTACGCGTCTCTCTCTCCCGCCGCCGTCACCGCCGCCGCCGTTGCTGTCGTTACCGCCGTCACGTCGCGCCGCGCCGCGTCCTCACGCGAGCGCGCGCGATATCGGCCGCACCACCGCCACCGCCGCCGCCACCGCCGCTGCCGTCGCCGTCGCCGCCGCTGCCGCGAAGCGCTGCGCCGCGCACGGTGCCACCACTGCCGTTCGAGCGAACCGCCGCCGCGTTGGTGGCCCTCTCAGTCGCGACGCGCTCGTCACGGGGTGCAGATCGTACGCCGTACGTCGCTTCGACACCCTTCGTCGCGCGCAGCACGCGCTTCTCACGCGGACAGTCGCCGCCGTACGTCGCACGGCGTTTACCGCGATCCGTATTCGTACTCGTACTATTCGTAACGCGCGATTTCGTCGTGAAAGCCGCAACGTCGCCGTCGTGATCGTTGTCGTCGCGTGTCGAGGTGGTTGGTGGTGGGTGATTGATGGTGAAGTCTGACTTCCTCTCTCGGACAAAACGCGTCTCAATGCGATAGACATTTCGATGAGACTAAGATACAAGTGGCAATAGTTAAAAACTGTAAAGAAAAAGAGAAGTTACAGCAAGAGGAGGAGGAAAGATTAAGTGTGCCGCGTGGTGCATCGAAGTAGGGACGCGATACCCCCCTCTCTCCCCCCCCCCGATCTCGGGATTATCCTGATCCCTCGGGAGATTCCCCGTCGTGTATGATGGTTCGTTGGGGGAGACAAGGCGAACTCTAATTTTTTTAAAAGCGGTGGGAGTAGATTAGAGAGTATTCGAGTATATTTCGAGCCACGTTTCGGAGCTAGGCTAGAAGATGCTCGACCGCGACGTCCCAACGGGACGATGACGCCCGCGTCGGTTCGCGTCTGACAGATCCGCGCACGTTGCCACGAGGGGCGCGGATAAAGCTCTCATCCTCTTCCCGCGTTATTTCGCGCGGACATCTGAAGGTTTTGCGTGTGGCTGTGCAAGTGTGTGTTGCAGATGCGGCTTCGTTGCTGATCCGATCGAGGTGAACATTGCCAAGAAGCCGAGGCGAGACGCATCACGAGGAGGAGACTGGAGGAAAAGACGAAAAGACGAAGAGGAAGAACAGTGGAGAAAACGTAGAAAGGGAAGACACGCCTGGCGAAATAGAGGAGGAAGAGGCGTTTCTCTCCGAGTGACACGAGACAAGCAGAAGCTGCGCGATCACGTCCGATCATGACGCAACAAAGCGGTGCTGGGTCACCCCAGCAATTCTGTCTACGTTGGAATAATTATCAGACTAATCTTACCAATGTCTTCGATCAGCTTCTACAGAGCGAGAGCTTTGTGGACGTGACTCTGGCCTGCGACGGACATAGCGTCAAGGCCCACAAGATGGTCCTGTCGGCCTGCAGCCCGTATTTTCAGGCGCTCTTCTTCGATAACCCCTGCCAGCATCCGATAGTCATCATGAAGGACATCAAATGGCCGGAGCTCAAGGCCGCGGTCGAGTTCATGTACAAGGGCGAAATCAACGTCTCCCAGGAGCAGATCGGGCCGTTGCTCAAGGTCGCGGAAAGTCTCAAGATTCGCGGTCTCGCGGACGTTAACAGCGAGCATGAGCTGACATCTAGGCCTACTCTGGAGGAAGTCGCGACCGCGGCGATGCAGCGGAAGAAGCGCCGCCGGATGTCCGGCGAGCGTTCGCCGTCCGGTAACAGTCCGGAACGCGTTGGCTCCGGCAGCATCGGCCCCGACGATCAGGACGTGATCGGTAACATCGTCGTGCCCGAGATTCATAGCATGGTGCCGTCGACGGCCAGTTCGACCCCAAGATCTTTAGGATCGCCCAGCACGCCCAGCATCTCCGTCACGCCGCAGATCAACCTGCAGGAACTTCCGGTCTCGCTGCCCTTACCGCCACCCCCGCCGCCACCGCCGCAGGGACAGCAGAGCTCGCACTCCCTGTCGACCCACCACGTGCCCGGCCACGTGACTTCCGGTCCGCACGCGCCCGTCAACCATCTGGGCGGCCACGGCCAGCAGCTCAGCGTGCAGCAACAGCAACAGCAACAACAGCAACAGCAGCAGCAGCAACATCATCAGCAGAGCGCCGGTAATCAGTCCGGTGCCGGTGATGACCTCGAGATCAAGCCTGGCATCGCGGAGATGATTCGGGAGGAGGAAAGGGTGAGTCGACTTTTTTTTTTATTTATGATCCTTTTCCTTTATCTGTAATGCGACAAGAATAGTTCGTTATTTGAAAATTGATACGTTGAGTCTCGGCAATGTAAATAATGGAACTTCTTTGCGAAAATTATCAGGGTATATTCGATAATTCGCATTAGCACCCAGAACGCTATATTAATACGTTAAAAAATATCGGATGAAAAAGTGGCTTTTAGTAATTCACGAAAGGGTTAAATCAAATTTGCGTTAAATGTTAAAATATTTGAACGCAATGATCTTCGTTTTACGAGAAAAAACTTTTACGCGTAATTGTTATTTCACAGCATTATGCGTGTCTAAAAATTTTTACTAAATGATTCTTTAGCGGCAAAAGTGATACTATTTCTCGCCATTAATCCTTTTTCTCGAGATAGACATTTGTCTTCGCGTCAATGCTGATATGTAATTTTCGATGCAAATTGTACAACAAGAATTCCGTAATTGCATGGAGTGTTGTAATTAGAAGATTTTTATGTTCATGATAACGTCGAATCAGTCGGACATGTATTCTGATGCGCTGAATGTAGCTTTCCTGTTTTTATGACGGCAGAATATTACTTCTCTTCTTGCCGAAGATAAATTAGTAGAAATAATATGCAGGAAGAACAAAAAAATTGTCAGAATTACACTTACTAACGAGAATAGGATAAAAACAGCATTTCCGTCAGAAGTAACGTTAGATCTTCACGATTCAAGAAATGTATGTAAAAATGAGTAAAAAAAAAATTGATTAGTCGTGCTGGATATAAATGTACTGGATGGAAAGCTTTTACAAACTTTAGCTATTATTTGCAATTTATGTATGTAGATTAGAAATTTAAGAAATGCATTTTTAATTTTGAATTACTAAGCCGCATTACGAGCCTAATTTTATTAGATACTGATTGACGTTAAATAAACGAGCGAATAAATTTCTGCGTCGTAACTAGAAATTTGCGCACGCGCATACATTTAAATTTATTCCAATATTGGATAGAATAAATATGAGTAAAAGAGAAATATATTCCAATATTTGCCTAACATTTGGAAATAATTCGGCAATGGATGGGTCAATTAAAAGTTTCCTCCGCCGATCAGAAACGCGCCGTCGCGAATCGGAATAAGAAACGACGACGTTTCTCTCCCGAGCGAGTTCCCGACAAACTTCCCCTCTCGAAACTTTTGCGCTCCGGGGGACGGTTAACCCGAAATTGCGCGAGCGCAATTTTCTCTATGGAAAACAAAGATGTTTCCCCAATGACCGAGGCGGCCGCAGTCCCGAGCGGTCATTAACGAGATCGCGGTGGTGGTTCGCGTTCCGCGCGCGCCTCACGTCATTAGAGCACGCGTTCGTCCTAGTCAAGGCAAACGACCGGATGATTCGAGCGATCCTCGAGGAAAGCAACGGTTCTCCCGTATAA
Organism: Cephalotes varians; assembly: GCA_037157785.1. Lineage (NCBI taxonomy): Eukaryota > Metazoa > Arthropoda > Insecta > Hymenoptera > Formicidae > Cephalotes > Cephalotes varians. Next base: position 733,442 of record JANQDE010000058.1, on the reverse strand, counting down.
TTGGCCGCTCTTTCGAGCGGCGCGTATGGAAAAGTCGCGGGCGCACTCGAGACGACGCGGCGGCCGCCAATTATACGAGCGCGGGACGAGTTTTCGCGCCGAAACCGTCCGCGTTCCTGACGGTCGCGCGAACGCGCGAGGAGGGAGGAAGAGCGGAAGGGATAGAACGATGGCAGCGAAGGGAAAGAGAGGGTCCGCGCGCTTTTCCGCGGACGGAGGTGGAGGGCCATCCCAATTACCCGGCGATTGGCTTCGACGGTATGCGCTAATTGAGAGTATCAATGAACGTCAATGAGCGCAGTCAATATTTGGCCGGGGTGCATCCGGCCGAGCGTTTTGTAACGTTCTTTTTGTTAAAGCGGATGACAAATATTGACCGCGCTCGTTCGCGTTCGCGCGCGTACGTGACACAAACACGCGTGCACGTCCGCACGCACACGCACGGCCGCCGGTCACACACACATACACACATGCGCGCGCGCGCGCGCGCGCGCGCGCTTGGGGTATCGACTGTTCTCGTTAATTACATCGGGACGACGGTGTCTCCTGCATTATTTATCGTCCGCTACCGGTGCAAGTTATTAAGCGTGCGGCTAGTTACAAGCCGTTTTGTAACTAGCACGACGATCGACGGACGTAGGGGGCAGGTTTCGCCGACTCTTAGACCGAACAGTTAATTTCGTTCAACAAAATGTATCTCTCTTTTTCTGTACTTTCAGCAACGTTCAATCCTTTTCGCAATATGGTATAATTATGCCGCTTATTTGTATCAACAATCGGACTGTTCGCTGTCTTAATTAAATTTAAAGTGATCGTATGCATATATTTCACTTGTAAAAACCGTTGTCTAGATTTCCACAGTCAAAGATAATAAACGCTCTGATGCATTATTCAAGGTTTATCTTATTCAAATGTATAATACGTATATTATAATTTACATCGACAACTACGTTTTTATGTTGCTTATGTAAGGTAATCCGATAAGTAGAATAAACGTCTTAATATATGAATACCTAACGTTACATAGAGAATTGTGTATGGGAATATCGAGTTACAAAGCTAATCGGAAAGTTAAATAAGTTTAATTATTATTCTACCCGACGCTTGAATGCGCGCGATCGACGCAGTCGGATTTATTCGCTATCACACGTAAAATATAGTTTTAATCGTAACCGTAAACCAAGTCGATCACAATCAAAATCACGATTTTACGTTTTTAGAACGCTCGACTGTGACTGGTCGATATATAGTCTTATGGCCCTAGGCCATAGCCGTTCTACATTAGCGTAAGTGTAGTCGTAAGTGGTTGCAGTTGTAAGAATTGATCAATCGCAATCGATTATTCTTCTCGCATTCGATTGTGATTGGTCAATTCTTACAACTACGATCACTTACGACTACGTTTACGCTATTACAGAATCGGTTTTACGATTACGACTAAAATTTTGTTACGTGTGACGGACTTTATGTGGACTGTTACCTTCATCTCCGTCATACTTGCATCCGGAAAACGAATATTTGGCGAGGTAGCGGTCCGCGGTGAAACTCAAACACGTTTAAATTTTCATTCGGGTTTTTTGGAATACCGCGGAAGTATCGGACGGCACTGAAAGAAACTTGCGCACATCGTGGAGGGCACGCCGCTTACAAAATCGTTTACGCGCGGAAAAGCACGGAGCGGGACCGACTCCGCGCGTCAGTCGAGTTCAATCTAGGAAATTAAAGTGAGCGACCGACTCTCGCGGCCGGCAAGCGGCGTTATTTTTTTTCTCTCGTCTCTCAGGGCGCACACGTCGCCGGCGCACCGCCGCGGCACGGCGCGCACCGTGACGTAATCCGCTATACGTATATAATGGTTATAACATTCCGCGGAATTCCATTATGTTAACGCAACCACGTTCCAATTCTCTGGGTATGCCTGCCTGCCTATGAGCGCGTATCGTAAATGCGCGCCGTTGTAGTATCGCAACTATTCCGCCTTTCCGATTAAAATACCTAATTGATGCGGGCGAGAGAAGCCAATGGCGGACCCGGGGAATGCCAAGCCGCGAGAGCGCTGCCAAGCACCGTTGACATGGAATTTTTTCTTACGGGACGAATAAGAGAAAGAAAAGAGAGAGGGAGAGAGAGAGAGAGAGAGAGAGAGAGAGAGAGAGAGAATAATTATACAAGTAGATGAAATGAAATAAAATGTAATTATGCAGATTGCAGTAAATGGACGGAACGCGTCGCTATTTCTGAGAGAGAGAAAGAGAGAGAGAGAGAAATTTGCAGAAAAAGAGAAAGCGATGTTTTCATTTATATAAACAGTATATCAGTATTAGCGTGAAAGTTCTTGGATTAATTTATTCAAGATAAAGAGAAACGTTGAAAACCACGACGGAAGATGATGAAGTACGTCGGGACAAAAAGTACGGACGAATGGTACACGAGATGCTCGTTAGATTACCGACTTTAAGCGCTTGGGAGAGTTTTATTCTCCTTAAATCTAATTCTAATAATTTTATATTCTCCATTGAAGAGCGAATTTCTCGAGCGTATGGCCGTTGGGAGTTGTTCTCGGTTGGGCATTCGTCAAGAAGAATTTTATTGTCGAAGGTCGGTCTCTCGATTCGGTGAGTCTTGCCGCTGATGTATACAAAGTAGAAGAGATGATTTATTTCTAGAGAACGTATTTTTCTCGTACGTACACAAATAGAGATTAAAATCCATTGTGACGCGTAGACACATCAATGATGAAATTATCATGAAAAAATATTATCGACTGAATTTCTGCTAATAATATCCGATTCTTTATTGCGACGTATGTCGGCAAACATATTGACCAAAATGACCCTCGTCTCTTCTTTCCAGCATCTGAAATCGTACGTGTAGATATAAATAGATTTGCCAATTATTACGACAGTATAATTCATTCGATAAGTCTCGATATTTTATTGGTCGTGTTTAGCGTTCACGGACGCGTTCACATTAACGAATATAACGTCACGAAACTGCGGTCCTCATTTTTCCTGAAAGTAGCGAACGACCTTCCGCATCTCGTCGGACATTAAGGAGTCAACGGAGAGCGCCCTGAGTTATGAATCTACCGCCTCGGGCGGCGAAAACCGGAGACAATAATTATTTATACCTCGAACGGGCCCAAGACTCGGAGGGGACTCACGACGACGTATACGCGGCATTACGCAGCATAAATATAAATTATATTTCACCTGTCGCGCGCGGGCCCCGCGATGCGTCTCCTACGACCGCTTAATCGCATCGTTTAATCGTGCAATCGTTTACATGCCAAAGAACAGGTTGTCCGCGAATATTTATCTGCAAAAAATGTTATTAAGTAGCAATTAAATATTTTTAATTGACGACAAATATGTCGCTTTCATAATAGACATCAATGATTTAACACAGACATTTGAATAAATCAATTCTACCGAGCATTAAATAAATATTTTTTTAAAGAGATACGAGAGCTTACTTACTAAAAATTGCAAATGCATTTGTTCTTAAATATCGTTTCTAAAATACACATATCTTACTTGTTGAGAGGGATGACAGATTTTCAGGTTTGTGACAGATTTTAAAATCATAGAAACGTGTTAAAATAACACAGATTATGCAATGTCAACGTGATATCTGTGAGAATGATCTAAAACGATCGCGAGACTCGCTCCGTCGGAGATGGACTACGAAAAGCGCGATGCTCGGGAAGGGTGACGACGAGGGTGAGGGAGGCACCGAGCGCATCCCCCGAAAAGTGTACACAGTGTACAACACGAGAAGCAGCAAAGCGTGATCACGCGGTCGGTGGAGCTCGAAAGGGCGGGTCGAAAAAAATTTAATCTTCCCTCGCATTATCCTTTTTGGCAATAACGGCTTTACCTCCCGGATCGTCCTGCCCTGCCATCCTCCCGTGCTCGCCCTTTCTCTCTCTCTCTCTCTCTCTCTTTCTTCCTCTCTCTTTCCCTCCTTTCCTCTTTGTCTCTTCTCTCTCGTATTTGGTGACTCGGAGCGAGAAAGAAAGAGGGAGAGAGAGCGTGAAAGGGAGACGCAGCGAGAGCGGCGGGGAGATCGGCAGGAGAGAACGGATCCCCGACGCGTCGGCAGAGAAAAAAGTCGCGAAACAGTAAATCGTGAATTGTAGTAACCGAGCGCCATTCATCCTGATACACCGGATGTGACTACATATTTCCTTCGTTCCGTTTAAATTAGTGTTTTTGCCCGGCGCGGCCTTGATTGTGTTTTCGCGCGTCTCGCACGCTCTCGCGCTTCTCTCTATGCAAGTGCATCTCTCCGACGTGCACTCGCTATATGCATTCCGCGCACTCGTATCGGCAGGCGGCACACAATCGCGGACGTTTCTCGTTTCTGCGTTCGTTGTCTCCTCGATGTATTCGTACATGTACATACGTGTCCGTACCGACGATTGTAACGCGCGTGCACACGTCGATCGGTCGCGTTGATCAACGCGTAACGTAAGCGATACATCAGGAGAACGAGAGGATCGCCCCGACGGGATTCAAAATTGAAAAGCCCGCCCCCGATATATTAAAATGCGCACGTTACCCGCGCCCATCCATCCCCCCCGTCGTCTCGTCCGCCTCCTTTCGGTTCTCCAGAAAACGATCGCGATACCAGCGCGGATCCTGGTATCGCTTGCGTCGCGCTCAGAAGTCGATTACCGTGCTGTCAGAAGTGATCGAGAGGGTCCCTCCCCCCCTCGTACTTTTTGACATGTATCGACGTTGTCCCGGTGATTTCGGGTCTCCGACACGGTCGCGTTTTATGTACTTCTGCTCCGGAAAGAGGACGACTCGGAAAGCTGGAAAACTTAATTTGATTAAGTGTCGCGTTGTTTAAATGTATCAAGTTAAAACAAAGCTGACTTTTGAAATGAAAAACGAGATCTGATATTCGACAAGCGATCGCTTGGAATTGAATTCTTCGCTGTCATTAGAGTTCCCCGCTAGACATTTATAATTTAAGAATAAGAGGAGGATACGGACAAAGAGAAAATTACTTTCTTCTTCAACACGCGTTAAGATTAATCGCTTAATTAGAGTTAAAATCCGCTCGCGCGCTTCCTCCGACGGATTCCTCCGTTCGTTTCTCACGGGGCGACCCCGCACTTATCCTTACAAAGTAGACGGCTAGACGGTGCTGCCCGGCTCTCTCTCTCGGTCCAGTTTCTAGCTTTTTTGCGCGCGAGTGCCCCGCGCTGGCGCACGCAAGGCATGCACGCGATAGCCGAGTTTTTCGTAGACACGCGCGTTTTACGCGGCGACACGCCGAGCTGTAGCCGCGGGCCCTCCGGCTAGCCTTTCTTTTCAGGGCACACGCCATCACTCGGTCGCGTCGTCCGTCGCAAGGACGAGTCAGACGAAATTGATGGGTATCCCACATACAACGGCTATCTATACGCCCGTGAGATCTCGAAAGTAGAAAGATAGATAAGGACCACGACCTCCTCTTTCTTACTACGTCCTCTTCTCTTACCTTGCCGATCTGTCCCGTCGCGTATTACGTAGCTACCCTTACGCCGTTTGGCGGAGGACTATTTTATAAGGGCCAGCTTCGCGTAATGGTATGTGTTTTAAATATTTCGAAAATTGCCTTCCTAGGAAACTCCTCGCATAATGGCAATACTTGGAATATAATCCCGGGGTAACCGGACCGCATAGGCGCCCGAGCACTTAACTTCTCTCGATCCCTCGGCCCGCCCGCCGCCCCGCTTCGCCACCGAGGGAAGCCACTCTTTTCTCTTCTTCCTCCTCTGTCCCCCCATCCCTCCTCTTTTTATATCTCTTCTCCAAACGATCCCTTTTCTTCTTTTCCACTTTTGTTTTTTTCCCCTCACTCCGTCGATGTTAGCGCGCCGCGCCGCGCCGGGAGAGTGCGAGTGTTTCTTACCGCTTTCCTTCCTCGCTTCGGAAATCGTCTCGCGTTGGATTAACCGGACTGGATATATTCCAGGATTTATCTTCGCGAAATCATTGCCGACCGGCAAGTATCGGAATAATACGCGTAGGGTATCTCAGATTCCTCGCGTTTTTCCTTTCATTTGCGGCTTCTTCTTTTCACGATCTACTCTCACAACTTTGTAACACTCCACTTTACATATTTTTCCAACGATTGCTCATGTTAAAATTCTCCATTAAAATTCCTTTAACATGGAACGTGGAATAATATTTTATTACCCATGTTTTCGCCAGATTTTCATCTTCGATGATAGATGAATTTAGTTTCTCTACGTTTTTCTACGAAAGTTCACCTCAAAGTATGAAATTTCTTCCTAATTGTATAGATTTTCTGAAATACTGTACATTGTTCTATCGAAGAATCACCTAGTTTCGCTGGTTTACCTGCGTCGAGTCTCTTTACGATCCCTTATTTTCTACTTTGCGAAATGATACTCGCTTTTTCTATCAATTTAGAAGTCAGGGATTTTCGCTGAAAACCGCATTCCTTAGTATCGTCTTTTAAATAATAATTTTACAAAATTGGATTATAAAATTACCTTTTTAAAAAGAGTAAAAAAAGGGTGTCGTAAAAAAAGTATAGACGTAATAAAAAAACTGTTGTATTAAATTAAAAAATAACTTTATTGATATCTTTTATGTAAAAAAATAAAATTTAAGTGTATACTTACATATCTATCAAATTACCTTTTTAAAAATTAATTTAAAAGTCAAGGATTTTCGCTGAAAACCATTCCTTGGTATCGTCTTTTAAATAATAATTTTGGTGCGAGGTAACTACGAATAACTTGTTATATATGCTACGTGTAATTATTATTTTTAACGCGAAATGCAATTGTGATTGGCTTTCGCTTTCATTGAGCGTTATGTTTGATTTAAATGGGTTTGAAAACGAATAAAAGAATAAATCTCCGAGATAATATCTTCACCGCGAAACAATTGCGAATTAATTTCTATCGACGGAAAATGGCTGTCGAGATTATCGTTGGCCTAAGTGAAGCTCCCACGAAAGCTATTGTACTTTCTCAGACACTTTAAGAAATTCGATAAATCCGTCCTTCTCCGATGTTCGACGAAGAGAAAGGAAGAGAGAGAGAGAGAAAGAGAGAGCCTCGTATCGACGTCAACGCTCCATTTTTCCGGAGCAGTGGTTACGTTAAGGCGCGCGCTGAAAATTGCAAAAGAATTCGCCTCGAGTGGCGGCGGCTCCCGGAGTACTCGGAAAGTCGAAAGTTGCCCTGAAATCCGCGTCTGGTCTCGGTCCCGCGGGAGGCGGCGACCTTCGCGGCGTCGTTCGCTCGGGGAATGCATTATTTTGCGGCATGGAAATGCCCCCGGACCAGAAATCGATGTCGGATCGCTTAAGTAATACATTGGGAAAACGCAACCGCTTAGCGTTCCCGGTATTTTCTCCTCGACGACGACAACGACGACAAGCGTTTCAAGCGAAACCCTGATGAGGGGTGGAGGGAATCGTGGGGTAGCCGCGATGGGGTTGGAGGAATCAAGTGGCGGGAGAGTGAGGGAGGAAGACAGGCGATCAAAAAGAGAAGCGAAAGATCCGCTCGTTGATAAAAGTTGTATGCGCGTCCACCCGGAACGTCCGCGGAGCTATTCGTGAAACATTCAGCCGGACGACTGCTCGAAAGACGCTCCCGCCAACTTGAAATTCCCGCAACGACCTCTCTGTAATAATGTAACGACCGCGGTGTACCGTACGGCCCTCCGCGCCTCGCTCTTTATCGTTCAATTCCCCAGTCGCGATTTTCGCGACGGGACCGTGTCCCTACTTTGAATTTCTGTTCCGGAACACAGCGTTTACATCGACATCATGAGGAACAACGACTATTAGCGATTTAATTTTGATATTGAATTAAAAAACAAAAGGATGATTATTCTCATATTCATCACAATGATTACATTTAGCGTTAATATTTAAGGTTAATATTTAACGTTAATATTTCGATGACGGATGATTGAAATTAGATTGTGCAATTTTTTTATACGCGTGCAATCGAATAAGAGATGAGAAACATTTCTTTCCTGATATTTGAAACCGGCGAGTCCTGATGTGGATGTATTGCACGCCCTCGACGTCCGATCAGTTACGAGTTAATCTCAGAACGAATCGCCGCCGCCGCTAAGAAAGACCGTGTGCGTGAACATTTTTTTTATCGGGGATCGTTTTTATCTTCCTCCCGATTTCTGTGAAATTCCGCGGCACGGCCGATTGTGTGCGCCTCAGATTCGATCAGAAATGCATCATAGAGATGCATCACGTTTGTTCCTGATGCTACGATGATGGCGTAAGAAAGAGAGCAGAGAGAGAGAGAGAGAGAGAGGGAGAGACAGACCTCTTTATCGTTCATCATCACGCACAGTCACCGTTCCGGAAAAATGGCGATTTTGCAAGCGAGTTCAGCGGTTTCTCTTCCTTTAACTTCCTCTGAGAATCGCTTATGTATTATTTTCGTTGAGCTCCGTCGACTCAAACGTAACTCCGACGTCGACATTTCACGCGTATTATCTCGGTATTTAACTTTATGAAGACTTGCATGCAAATTTAGAGGAAAAAGAAAAATCAAGAAGTGGAAATTTAATTTGCCCTCGCCCATCCGACGAGCTCAGAACCGACCGCTTTAGAATTTCAATAACGATCGGGATTGCGCCTATCCCGGAAGAGTTAAAAGCGTCTCATCCCTTATTTACATAACCCATTTTTGCAGCCTCGGCTTTCGAAACGACCAAATTTGCCAGGCGATCTAACTTTTACGATCGCATCCGATTTCCGAGCATACGCGACGTTCTCTCTCTCTCTCTTTCTTTTTTTTCTTTTCGAGTTCCGTCGAACGAACGTTGCTGGAAACGCTATCGCGACGGCGGGTCGGAGGGTCAGGACAAGGGGGTGGGTTTCCATTTCGAAAATGCGGCGCAGGACGGATCTCCGCGCGATGTACGGCGGGCGACAGCTCCGGCGAGCTCGCGGTAAATCAGAAATTATCTTGCGTCGCGTCCGAGTTGCGCTGCCTTTTCCCATCGAAACGCGCATAAATACCGGACCAGAACGAGCGACAGAGACGGAGTAGGCGTGAGGGAGAGGAGCGGAGCGCGGTTCTTGCAGTCGCGGCGGCATGCACGATGCACCCGCTGTCGCGTGTACGTATACGCATATGCGGGATGACTCGCGTGCACGTACACGCGGCCGCGTATACGGTGTGTCCCGGGAGCACTGTCTGGTACATGATTCAGTGAGGAATAATATGCAGAAACATGGCAAGAATTTTATCTCGATACTTCGTCATTACTTAGTCGAGAGATGCGAACAATCAGAGATTACCAAACAATTTTGTAATAAAAAAAGGCATTTATTGCTTTAATTTTAAATGGATTTTTATTTGAGCAGAATTGAATTTTCTAGAACCGCGCGAGTACGCTTGATGTCGAAATTAAAAACTTGCGTAATATACGGTCGAGAAGAAAAAGAATCGATTCCAAAGAGTGCAAGAGTCGTTCTGGAAAGACCGGTCATTGGACCCACGCGAACACGTTCGCGCTTGTTACATTAAATTTTCGGCAATAAGAGCGAACTATTGACAATTATGTAAATAAAAATTTCGAAGAAACAAAGATATTGTTTTATCGCTATCGTAACTTTATCTTAATGATCGAAAAAATTAACGCTAACGATAATGGCGAGTCTTAACAATGTACGATTCGCTGTACATTCATTGCATCCGTTTGCTCCAGCCGACTGTTCCACTTAAGATTCGCGACGCTCGTTCTCGGACACCCTGTACAGACGCCCGCACAAACACATACGCACGCTCACAGCCGCCCCCGCAGATATATATTAATACGTGGACTGCACGTCGCGGTACGCGCGACTTGATGGACGGATGACCGGACCATTCCGCAGATTGCTTCGCTCCCGATTCCGACCGGAAGGAGATTTATAACCTCTCGTCGTTATCTGCGCGAGCGAGCGAGCGAGCGAGCGGGCTGGCGAGAGAGCCGTGCGCCTCTCTACCTACCTACCTACCTCTGCTCCTCGTTCCGCTCGATCAGCGATCGATCAGCGAGCCGCGCGCGCGATCACTCGTCGTCCTTTGAACTCCTGCCAGAGCGCGGCGGGCACCGAGCGAGGGTGGAAGGGGTGAAAGTGGAGTTGGAGGAGGAGAAGGAGAAAAAAAAAGAGTTCCATCCCCGGTAGATGATAGCGCGACGCGTTCGTAATTTTTTCTCCCGATCGCTTTCGGGGGCGCGGTACCTTTTACGCGCGCGAAGCTAACTTTTCCGAACGGAATTCCGCCACAACTGCCGGCGCGGAGTCTTTGGCGCGTATCGCTCGGCGGCGTGCCGAAGAGCAAAATAAGAAAAAGGATACGGAGGAAGGGAGGAAAGAATATTGAGTAAGAAGCTCTCCCGCAGGCGAAGTAACGCCGCGTACGCTTAAGTTGAATACTTATCGGATAAATATAGGAATATTTCTTCCTCCGTTGCGCAACAAATGATAAGTAAATATTTCATAAAACGCGATGTTGATAGCGATATTTGTTTAATACACGCCGTGTTCCACAATCATGCGCGTCGGAATTTTTATATTTAAATATTTTGTATTTGTGTTAAAACCGGTCCTTGTTCAAATTTTTGTGTTGAATTTTTAACATATCCGAATGTTAAAAATTTAATCAAATAAATTAAATCACTGCCGAATTCGGTTGAAAGCTAAATGCTGATGCTCAATAATATTTCTATTTTAAATTTAAACACGATATTCCAATACACATTCAAACTATCGCTCATAATAACGCAGTTCTAAACAAAGATACTTAAAAATTTAACATGAAGTGATTGTGTTATTTGAATATTTTGTGTTAAATTGATATTTAGCATTTCTTAGTATTAAAATAACATAATTTATAAATAAATGAACATAAAAGTTTTAAAATTAAATGTTGATGAAATGAATAAAACACACGTGTTAATTTAACATATTATAAATGTTAATTTTACCGGAGAAATATGTTTCTACAATTTGTGTGCTTCCAAATTGTGTCAGTGTAATATTTTTTGTGTTAATTTTTTTACATAATATTTGTGTTATTTTCTAACATATTCATCTTATGTTAAATTAACACAAAAATTTGGGGTAAATCATTCGGAATATGTGAAATGTGTTAAATTTAACACAAATTTTCCAATTAAACGTTAAGAATATACTTTATTTCAACATCAAGTATTTCATTATTTAACTGACATGTAACTTAATATTCTAGAGAGACTCTAAAATAATCGTAGTTTTTTGTTATTTTAATAACCTAATAAGACTTAATTTGCCGAACAGAACTTGGGAACATTTGGGAAACAGAATGTTAGGCAAGTTTCAATTTCAAGTTTGCATTTAAATCACGATTACTTCAAAGCGTGAAATATTCGAATTCACGTAAGGGAATAATTCGATAATAAAGATAAAAATATGACAAAGAAGTCACTCACCCTTACATCGCCGACGTCTCTCCCAGGCCTCCTCCTCCTCCTTCTCTTTTCAAATTCCTTCGTTGCACTCGCACAATAGTTGCGAAAGTACGATTAATTACGACACGCGCTAATCACGCCAGAATGCGACGATCGCACGGCGCTTTGCACGACACTCCCGGTATTAATCGCACACGACGCGTTTATCACGTCGTGAAGAACAACGCGAGATATTTGCTTCATGGATGGATCGCCTCAATGCGAGCTGTCGCTAAACGATCTTGCGATCTGATAATAATCTGATAATATCGCGTTAATAATCGTAGGAAATGATCGTGAGACGTCAAACACGTCAAACACTTGTTACCAGCGTGGTCGAAGCGATGACACGTGTAGTGGCTGCCTGTCCGTCCCGAGAGTCTCGGTCGCGCAAATGTTTACATCTATACAATACACGTTGTAGCTATACTTCGCTAAGTATTTGTTCGGTGAAAAACATTCAACATACAACAGAATAGGACAAATATTCGGTTTCTTTTATCAATTTTTTAAATCAGTTCAAAGTGTTTTCGTTACTCGAGCGACTCGATCCAATGATTTACTTCTGCTAATTTTAGAAACCAATTTCATCTAAACCGGTGGAAAATCCAAAGTGCGTTACGACGTCCATTTGGATTCGCGAGTGTCGATAAAACGGTGTTTACAATAAGATTTTAAGGCGTAAGACTTAAAGCTTAAATTTAAACTATCGAATGTGCAAAGAATAATCGATTATGAATGGTCAATTTAAGTTTTAAAATCTTAAATCTTACGCCTTAAAATTTCATTGTATAGACACCACTTAAGGAAAATAATTGTCGGTAACTATTATGCAAGGACAACTTAAAATTCTCATTTGTCTCGTCATTCGGTTTCCTTCTCCCAGCGAGCGAACCGCGCGAAATATTTACTTCGACATCCTCGATACGCTCGCGAATTGTTATGTTAATCGCAGAAGTTAATTAATCGCACGGTTCGACACTCGAGTTAATTGTTCATAGGAAGTTTGGCGTCTCTGTGTTTGACGCGATCGCGATTCGATGGAGCATGCGACGACACCGCGGGAATAGTATACGCTACCTGCCTCAAATCTCGCCGCGTGAATGACAACGCGACACGCGGCAGTCTTGCGTACGCGACACGCGCGTCACAGACTACCAAAACAAACACCAAGGCCATACGCCAGACAAGTCTCGCTGTCACAAAATATTTAACGTTTCATTATTATCGAATAATTATAACGTATTGTGCCGAATATTCTTTCTCGTATATTTTAACTCTCAACCACAGAAAAAAAATTAGTCTTGAATCAAGATAGAGATATTCTCATACATAAGCAAGAATATTATAATTTTCTTAGGACTTTTTAATCTTGATATGATTGAATTTGTATTGCAAACAAAAAAGTAATACTTGCATCAATACGAATTTAATCGACTAAATCTTCCTAAGAAGATTATAACATTCTTGTTTATGCATATGAGAACATCTGTCATGATTTAAGACTAATTTTTTAATTTAAGACTAATTTTTTTTGTGACTGTAGATGTGAAGGATGTCTGTGAGACTCCTGCCACTTATTTTGTAATGTTGACCAATTATTCACTGTGTGATATTACTATTGACCAATTATTTAATGTGTGATGTTATTCTAGCTTCAGTTTAAAACTGCGTTTCAAGTTTGACAACTATATCAGTGCGCGCAGTTTATAGAACATTAAAATTTTATTTTGAAAAATGTATCTAAAATTTATTTGAAAATATTAAACACCAAGATCCGCTTCGAATAAAGGTTCTTTTTCCTTATTTGTGTTATTCTCTTGTTAGTTATTCCTCCACCTATTATTGATTACTTATGTTTCGTTTTCAGAAAGAAACAATCAAAACTTGATTCTGTGCGCAATTAATATTGAAAATACAAGACTATAGCACATTTTGTATACAGAATGAAGAGTTGTTTTTATTTCCCTTTTTTTTTTCTAAAAATAGGAGTCCCTGGGATTCCACATCCACTGATATTAATGTCCATAGTTAAGGATTAAATTAAATTAAATTGAATGAAGGAACTGTGTAATTTATATTTCGTTTGGTAGACCTGCGTCGCCTGAGATAAAAATGAACTCCATTCGAAGCAGCGTTTTGAAACAGAAATATCGCTGTTCGAATATTATAGTAATTAAAGAATTTATTTTAATCTGGTTTATATATGTATAAATATGTATTATTAATAACAAGTTTTAATTTTTATATGCAAATTCTTTTTCTTTAATGACAATTTGGACGGTTAATACATGTTATTGAATTCTTCTTTAAAGAGAATAAATTATTACTTAAAGAATCAAATTTATCCTTTTCTGTTTTAATCGAAAAAGTATTTATGTAAATTAATTTATTATTATTTACAAATTTTTATTTAAGAGAAATCGAAGGAGCTAAATAAAAAATCATAATTTTTATTGAAAAAGACGAAATTATCTTAAAAAATTATCTTAATCTTATCTTCTTTTTCTCAATTATTAAAATCATATAATTTTTCACTGTTCTTGAGAAATATAAAAATTGTGAAAAAGGATAATTATAAAATAAATAATGTCCATAAATGCTTTTGCGATTGAAAGCAAGATAAATATTACTGTGCGAATCTTGATTAACTTCGATCGCTTGTAACTGGAGAACTGCTATGACCTCGACATTTTCGTATCAGGATTTTCGGACTCTCGTGACAACGAAACGTTTGGTTGCCGCGCGGTTGCGCGAGGTATATGATAAATAAAATTTTCATTAAAAGTAACGCGCACGATCATAATTTGATCATAATTGGGCGACACTCTTTTGCCTCCCGCAGGATAGGGGGAAAATGTAATTGAAGCTCGGATGAGCGAAATTGGACTTTTCATTAAATTGAGCGACAGCGTGGAGTTTCTTTGTATCCGTGCTTATCAACCTCCTACCATACAAGGTAGCGATTGTTGATCGCTTCAGTTGCGCGCATGAAATACGAAACGCCCGCGTCAAAGGATAAATCAAAGGATTAATTTATAGTATTCAATTACAAAGGGAAGAATTACACGTACGAGAGGAAGAGGGCGCGCGCGATCGTTGCACCGCGACAGTGCACTCCGGCGCGGGGTGAGTGGACGAAAAAAGAGGGGGAGGAGAGGGAACTCGGCCAAGGGGCCCGGGTTTTTTTTTTCCAGGCCGCGTTACACCGCTGCTTCGGTGGCGGCAGAACGGGACGCGGGGGAGAATCGGCGCGCACATGCCTGAAAAACGCGAGCGTCACGATAAATTAGATTTAATGACTGTCGCAAAAAAGCGCGATATGAAAGTCGGACGCGCGGGACGAACCGATAGAAATTAAATTCTAGGATATTCGATTACGGTACCGGCAGCAGCCCAGGCCCACCTCCACCCTCTCCGTTCCCCTTTCGTCCTCACCGTCCTCGCCGATGAAACCCTCGTCGTTCGTTGCTACACATCCGGGCGCTTTCGCCCCGGCGCTGACATCGAGCCGAAAATAGAAAAAAAAGAGAGTGCGGGAGAGAGGAAGAGAGAGAGAGAGAAAGAGAGAACCTCCCCAGGAATAATGGGCGCGTGCAACCTGCGGAAATAATAGATGCAATAATGCTCCGCCTCCGTAATCGCCGTATAGAAATTTGCGCGCGTCTCTGTTCCCCCCTACACCCCGTCTCACCCCGCGCCCTCTGACCTTTTTTATTCCCGCGAGTCGGCCGGCTTATAATTTCGCCTAATGGGATATCAAGGGCGAGACTTCGCGTACATGTCCTACCGTCCTTCGCGATGCGCACGGATTTTTTCGCGAAAATACTCGCGTGCGGCGAATACCTGGTCCGAGTGCGTCCGAGGCTGTCCAATTTTCAAGTAAAGTGTTGAATTCGCTGTCAGCGATTCTACGCTGAATTCGAGTCGGTGATTCTTCTCAATTCGTGGAAAAAAACGAATTTGCAAGTTTATTTTTTACTCGAGAAAAATGAGGATGCGTCGCAACTGATATTTAACCTGAGACGATTTGTGGCAAAGCAAATCTGGAGATTTTATCGTCGGAAATGAATCTCATGCAACTTGTAAATGTTGCATCTATCACCGTGAGAAATCTATTTCCTGCAAAATCAGTTTTGCACAGCGCGCGTCGTGAAATTTGCATCGCGGCGCTGCGCGCCGGGATCATGTATCTCCTTCCAAAAGTAATATCAGATAGTCGAAAACGCGCAGGCTGATAAAAATCTGATAATCGGAAATGCAGCGCCTTATATCTTTATATCGAGACGGAAGGCGACGGCGGCGGGCGCGATTCCGTCCGTCATTTCGCGCGGATCGATCGAGATATCGCGAAGATTAATCGACGCGTCGGGCGCCTTACGTATTTATATATTCTGGCGGCTGTATCCAGCGTGCGGCTGAGTCACGCGTCCATGCGCGCGCGCGCACGCGAATTTGTTCGCCAGCTCGGCGAATGTTAATATACAAGCGTTGCCATTAGACGGCAGAAATATAATTTCGTTTACGTCGATGACTCACGTCGCGGAAATTTCTGAGTCAATCTGATTCATTCGGCCTGATTCGGAGATTTCCACTGGGAAATATATATATGTACGAGTATGCGTATTATTTAAACGAGTCGACAATAAAATGCACGTAATTCTCGTGCATTGCATAAAATTTCTTTTGTCTCGGATCTGCCAGAGATGCTCGCGGCTCTAAAGGGAGCATCATGAAATACAGAATTCTCATAGATGTAGGACGTTCTTTTTTTTTTCCGAGTGTGGAAAGTTGTATCTCGATTTATTGTCTCTACTCGCGCGACAGCGTTTAAAGAGTCACTTTATCGAGAGGATGTTTTACACACTTGTGAAATTACGTGGGATCTAACGGTCCCCGGGACTGACACCTCGACGTAATGTATGCGTTCGCGGTTGTCGCAGGTGTCGACGTAGAGTTTTCACGTCGACGACAACGGCCGCGTATCGGTTCGTATATAGAAAACGCCGGGTCGAGATAAAGGAGCGCGAATCGGTCCCGAGAAAGAGCCATTGTCTCGCGCCTCGTTTCGCATTACCCGGCGGCGTATTAAAAATTCTATACTCCATTGTGTCGGCGAGATTGCGTTTCGAAGGAGGTGGTGCACGCGCGTGCCGATCGTCGAACGTGAGTTTCACGCCGCTTGCATTTCACACCTGCCTGCTGAATCTTTTCCCGCTTTCGCGCGCGAGGCAGAAGTTGCAAATATAAACAGTTCGTTTCCGAGAGGAAGCACAATCCAATCTCTTTTTTTTTTCGGGAACGCGCGGACACGTGTCGCATAACGCGAGGAGAGAGAGAGAGAAAGAGAGAGAGAGAGAGAGAGAGAGAGAAACAGTCTTGCACGAAAAATCGGATCGGGTCTATTCGGAGATAGATCGTTCGGGAGGAAGTGACGGGTGAGAATTTACTATCGCGGGAGATCGCATCCTCAAAGAGATGAAATCGGTAAAGGAACTCGCTTTCGTCGTTCTGCCCGTTTATACCCGGAAGTGTGCACGGCGAAGATAAGCGGGCGGATACCTGCATTGTGGTCTGGATCAGATAAAAAAAGGCCCAGAAACGTGTGCGCGAAACGGCCGAATGCGTCAAGGTGCGGAAGACCAGGACGCGAGGTGACGGGCAGCTGCCTCGTGGATACGTCGACCGAGGGTGTGCAATCGGCTGCAAAGATTTAATACGTTTTGACCTTTCCTGAAAGAAAATTATTTTCCTTATGAAAAGCATAAATTAAATCTATTTGTGTTAGCATCTAGATTAATAATAGAAATATATTTTCATCTCATTTTTCAGTATTTGCGTTTCCTTCGGATATAAGACTGTACGACGGTGCTTGCCGTTTTGAAATAAAATGCGAGCCCGTTCGGGCTGAAATAAATTATCCAATTATGTAAATGGAACTTTGGGAATTCGCGCTGGTGCAGACGCAAAATATGACGTGCTATTGCCAAGGGCACGGAATCGCGCGCGCGGGCACCTACGTCGGGCGACGGGAAGAAAAAGTACGGCCATTCGCCAGTCGAGTTGTTCGAAGGCGAAGATAAGATCCACGGCTGGAAATATCTTAGGCAAAATAAAGGCGCGCGATATCTCTCGGCCGGATCATCGCGCTATCCTGCCGGTTTTATTCCGTGCGCGGAGGTGGTGTACCGGGTGGTACTTAAAGGCGCCCGGACGAAACGGCGTAACGTTACGTTCGATGTATCGTCGGAGACGGCAGAGATGGCGGCCCATTGTCTGGACTACAAATTAATCTGGCGATCGATACCACGTCGAGCGACGTCTTGCGCCCGGCCATGTACGCGGTGACTCGCGAAAAGTAAGTCGACGGCGGCAGCGGCGGCGGCGGCGACGACGACGACGACGACGACGGTTCGCGTCTGCTCCGAAGGATGTCCGTCGCGAGGGATGTATCCTCGATCGATGCACTCCGTCGAGAAGGCCTTCGAAGGGGACGACGACGACGACGACGGTTCGCGTCTGCTCCGAAGGATGTCCGTCGCGAGGGATGTATCCTCGATCGATGCACTCCGTCGAGAAGGCCTTCGAAGGGGATATTCGCCCACCGGAAGTGACCTTCGCGCCGCTCTAATTCTGAATTGATCCTTGCCGACCGGGTCGAACGAATCGAAATATTTCTAACGTCACTCTTATACCGATACAATTAAGACGCAATATTAACATATTGACTAAATTAAAATGAGTATTTTTATGATGAATCGTAACCTTCGGATTCTGCTTAAAAGCTATTTGATGATTTTAAACAATTGTAGAAGTTAAATGCGGACGATTGCTCAAATTTTTGTGAGAGTTATTTGTTTATTATGACAGAAGTATCATGTACATAAAATTAGATCGCGGAAAAAGAATCGAGACTCACCGGTCGAACGGGAAAAAATAGCTTGAAGAAAACTTCCCTTTCTTTAAAGTAAAAGTAAAAAGAATGTGTTTGCGGCGGTAGTATCGTGCAAGAGAATCTCCTTTTAGTTCGGATGAGCTCATGCCACGCCGGTCGAAGGCGAGGCCGAGAGGATCTTTATCGCTCGGAAGCAAAGTGCTACGCCATCGTGGGTTCCGGGGTGTCGTCCCCTTTCTCCTACTCTCTTTCCTCCCGTCCTCCAGCCGCGAGGTCTCCACGGCGCGGTAACGCGATAGAATATTCAAACGCAAAATAAAAAAGGTTTCTCGGACGGCGGGGGGTATTGCATTAACCAAGATTGCTGACGATAAAATGAAAATAATGCGGAATGACGTGCGCGGCGAGGGAGAAGTGCGCGGAAGGGGCCGACGAGGAGAGGAAGAGGAGAAGCAGGGGCAAGATGATGAAGAGAGGGGAGGGGGGGGGGTAGAAAACAGATAAAGATAAAGTACGAGCTAAAGTAGGTTCGTGGGCGAGGAAGTGGTAGGTGGCGGTTGTGAGGGTGGTGGCGACGGCGAAGGATGAGAGAGAGTCAGAGGAGGGTGCGCTGAGGATAGCAGGTCGGGGGAAGGAAGGGGTTGAAGGGTTGAAGCGGAGAAGAGGAACAGAGGCGCGGAGGAGAGGCGCCAGGAGTCGCTCGTGTAATTGCGTTAAAACTTCCACCGTGCAAAAACACCCCCTCGAAACGTGTTCCCACTCGTCGCGGCTGTCTCGTCTCATCTCGTCTCGGATTCTTCGCTCGCGACTCGACTCCGCGTTTCCGGCCGCCGCGTCGCGACGGTCGATGGTCAGAGATGCCATTGCTAATCTGTGAAAAAGCAGAATCGTAATCTTTCAAGATCACGTTACGGAATAAGAGCGACACTTACAAACTGAGATACCTAGATTTTTTGAAAAACAAAAAAACAATTTGGTAAGAAAGATATCAATCGGTTTCAAAAGCCACCGATTATCAATAATAGTTTTAGTTTTGGTACATGCCAACCATGAAATAATATATACCTCAAACTCTTACACGGTACATGTAATGAAACTCCTTTGCAATCTTTATATTTCTATGATTTATTTATCGTTAAATAAGAAAAGTACCTACAAGTTGTCGATGCACACGACAAGCCACGCCAACGTATGAAGGTAAATTTACCGACTTGCTTTCAACAGCAGGAAGTTCTTCGGCGTCGTAAATTCTCCCGCTCTACATTTACTACGACGGAACTTATAAAAGTACGCAAATTAATGGCTTGTCAATAACCGTAGCAATGTCAACAATGATGTTTTTTAGCCCATGTTATTCTTCTTTCCTGTTCAACGCGACGATACGTTGTATCGTTTCAAGAATCGATCGCGGCACGCGCTTCCTTGTGGAAAAATGGGATAGAGATTAGTAAGAGAAGCTTCGTACGAATTTACAATCGGGAGTACAATCGGCAATCTTGTTTCTGGCGCGAATTAAACTCTACGAGCTCGTTGAACACGTTTTTTTTTAAGAATACGCAGTGTGATCTTTTTTTTTTTTTTTTGCGTCGCTCTTCAATTACATGATCAAAGCCACGAGTCCCACGCGATTCGCGTGATGCTTTTTTGCGTTTCGCGGACATCGAACCGTGATTCATTTTTCGCGCGGAACGCGAGCGGCTCGTGTTACGGAGCTCGCTCTCGCGCGCTTTTATAGACTTTCGTCGGGGCGCGCTGGGGCGTGTACGTCGATTTTATGCGGCTCGCCGCCGTAAATCTCGATTTTCTAAGAATCCCCGTCGCACGGCAAACATTACGTCAAGATACGTTAATCCGACGCTCGCTCGCTATTACGTAGCGCAAACCGGCGACAGTACTTCAAACTGCGTCGCCGATTAAATATTAGTATTCCCGACCCCGAAGCAGCGCGGCGAAGTTCGGATTAAGAGCACTTCCCCGGCTCTCTTCCCCGCCGAAACTAAGAACGATCCCGGGGGCTACAAAACCAAAACTCACTTTCTCCACAATCGCGCGGAGATGAAAAGAGATCTTTGTACTTCTGTAGTAACGCCGACGGTAGACAGTGACGCAATCTTGCGCAATAATCGCGTATAATAGAACAGAAATCGGTTTGCGTTCTTCCTCGTTTAAAAGGCTTTTAATGTTCTCACTCTTCTTGGAATATCGTAGGCACGAATTAGATCATCGCGAGACTGTATCGGTGACGAATGCATCGTGGAGAGCACGCGTCAAATTTTTTTAAGAGAGCTCGAAGCATCGACGGAAGGTGGAAAATTTGATTACCTTGCCCGACTATTTTTTTCAGTTAATAATAATCCTGTTTTGTCGTTTTCATAATTTTCCGCGCTCCCATTTATCAAAATTGTTCGATCGGAAATGCAAGCTAAATTGCAGATTTCCGGTCATGACTGCTTGAAAGGCTAACGAGTCTACTATCAAGCTATTTTATTCACAATTTGCGAATTATTGAGCAGACAGGTCGCGAAAACTGCGCTTAGAACTACTCCAGGACAAGACAGACAAATAGACTCTTGAATTAATTCAGCCCGACGCAATGACATTTCGCGCACTCAATAAATCTAAAATATTTACGAGGATCGCGTCGCGCGCAGTTAGGAAGTAGGACACGTAAGAAATTACTGCAAAGGGGAAGGGACATGAATAAACTGCGGATTGATATCGTAAAGAATAATTGCGAAATTTATGTTGTCACGCACGACACGATCGTTATAATTTTTCGAACGTTAGCGCTTTCAATTGAAAGAYGAAGCGGAAGCGGGAGGAAACGGAAATAAACTCGTCGTTCGAAAATTACTGGGATAGAGCGCGGCTTGAAGGTTGTCCTTAAAGTGAAAGGATCTGGCGCCGGCCTCTTTTTCCTCGCTCTCGGAAAATGTTGGATGGAGAAGTGCGAGGAAAGGCGAGAATCGGGAGGAAGAGAGAGGATGGGTGAGGAAGGTTAATATATGCGGTGTCGACAACCGTCGCGGCGTCGACTCATCTCTACATCTTCATGCAGCGTGCCGCACGTGCGAAGCCGTACGCGAGCTTGCGGTCGCGTGACACCGTTTTCCTGGTAGAAAAACCGCAGGCAGACTCGTCGGATTTAACAGCACGACGATGTCGGCGGTCGTGCGCGAAGATTCGATCGATCGATCGCGTAACGCGATCAACTCTTCGCGCGCTTACTCTTCGTCGGTGGTGGTTGAATTTGAAAGTGGCGCGCACGCGCAGTGTAGCGCCGAGACTTCCGCGCGGTCGGTCGTCTCGGCGGCGTGTTTTTCGCGCGTTTTTCCCAAGGGCGGATCGCAAGCGCGTACGGGTGTCGCCGGGGCGAGTGTCGCGATGGTTCCGGAGCGGAGTGACCGCACGCTAGAGAGTATGTTTCACTTGGCGCTCGCAACGCTCGCGATTAATTTGTCTTTGGTTAACAGTTGATAAACATAATAATAATAATAAAATAAGGATGGAATGATTCCAAGAGTGTTGTCAGCGTCAAATGGAAAGCAGTCTATATCGCGAACTGCGATGTCATGGATGCGCGGAAACTGACCCTTCTCGATTTGTTTACTCGTGGCGAAACGATCGAGAATTGAGGTCTGGGAATCGACGTTCGCGTTGATCGATGTACGAGATCGCGCTTTGATAACAATGGGATGATTTGGAACGGAGAATCTGAATTTGGACGCCATTTTGAATTCGTGAGCTCAATCACGGCTTAGACTCTCTTTCTGCGACAAGCGAAAGTGAGCGCTATGTCACGAACGAAGGAAAACGTGTTCTGGAAGGATTTTCTAGCGATATTTCTCGCTTTTTGAAGTTCGCGAGTCGCGTATGTCGATAATGTCGAATCAGTATCGGACGAGTGTCAGGGGAGCATCATCGAATCAGATGAGCGTCGTGACGCGGGCAGAAAGCATTAACTATGATCGGGCTTCAGGGGCCTCTAGTATTCTTCAGACAAAATTTGAAATAAAATTTTAATATCGAAAAACCTATTCTCTAAATAGGAATCAGTGTATTATTCACTGATTTGCAGTGCTATACTTATAACTGTGATTATTAGTGTATTCACTGTTTCTCAGTAATTTTGATTAAAAGGGGAGTATTTTCACTAATCAGAATCAGTATATTATCACTGAAAGACAGTGTATATATCACTGATTGATATAGTTATAAGCACTGAAATCAGTAAAATTTCACTGATTTCGATTTAGAGAGTACGCTTGGCAAAGCTTTCATGGAATCGATCAAAGAACTTAACATCACGCATAAAACATATGGAAAAAAAAAACAAACGTTTATTGCAAAAAATGATGCTCTCTGAGCCTCTGAGACACCTCTCCCCCGATTGAGGATTAATCAGTGCGTATGAGGCAGCGAAATAAAGCGAGAATCGAACAATGGCATCCGAAAGCGATCAATGGCATTCGATCGTTATCGAGCAGGGATTTCGATGGACAGACGCAGATGGACAGTCTCTCTGTATTTGATCCACGACGTCGCGGACGAGACGACTGCGGGAGAAGAATAGTTTCTTTTCCTTTGTTGAACGCGAATCGCAAGCCGGGTGTATCGTCGATATCGAGCGAATTCAGGGATATCGTGTGTGTATTCAATGCGTGTGTATCAATGTGTGTGCTCAATGTGTTAATCCGCGATCAGCGTGCTAATTTGTGTGCAAAATGGAATATCTATGCGTGACAATTGGATACGAGCGAGCAGCGGGACTACTGGGACACGGTATCTCGGTAAGCGTGAGCAACATTTTGAGTAGATTATTTTTACTGTCGCCCGGTATCTACTCGACATTCCGCACCCTGATTTCAAAAGTAACATGACTCAAAAAAAGTAAGTTTTTCAGAAAAGGGGAACAACTTTTTCAGAAAATAATTGATTAATCAAATAATATCGGTGAAAAGAATATATTTTTTAGAAACGTAATCAAACGTTATTTTTGTCATTTTTGTTTCACAACTCTTAAAAAAAAATCACCCTTTTTGTGACGTTTTTGATAGTAAATAATATTAATAGTTTATATACTTTATTCAGCTAAATGACTAAATTTAAAATAAAACGATTTCTTCTTTAAACTTTGATCAATAAAACTGTCTTAATTTTAAATGTTCTTTGTAGATGACTTCTCTTTTTATTTACAAAAATGACACAACTCAAAATGTGTTACTCTTGTAGAAGATATTATGATCTCTTGGAAACCTTTAAAACGCAAATGCTATTTGACGGATGAACTATGAAGTTAGTTTACTTTTGACGATTAATAGGATAATACTTATCTAACTCGTTTATGGTAATAACTCAAAAATCGTATTTTTTGAGTTGTGTCACTTTTGAAGTCAGAGTACGATATAACAATTCAATAATGTTAATGCGGATATATGTTGTAATATACGGATTATGCGGAGAAGTCCTCGGTTCTCAAATTTTAATTTAAAATTAAAAATTGTCTTTTTCAAAAATGAAAAAAAATCCACTTTAAATTGTATTTAAACTAATATTTAAAGAAGTATTAATAAAATAGCAAAATAAAATTAATATTAAATTTTTTATATTGATATTGAAATATTAATATTTTAATAGGGGAAAATCGAATATCATCATATTATTTTATTTTTGGTCTATATTTTATAAATAAAAACTAAAAATGAAACTTTAGAAACATAGATACAAACTAGAAAGTATTTTATCGCTAGTTTATATATGCTATCAGTATGATATAGCAGTTTTTATAATACTGTTTTGAATTTTACAATAATTAACTTTTTTATAAGATAAGCAAAAATGAGCGTCTGACAAAATGAACCCCAAAACTGACGTATAGACCATATATCCCTATTCTTTTTCTTTTACAGAAGAGTCATCTGTACAAAATACCTATGAGTTTAATGTGTATATTTCTAGAATACTTTCACTTCAACATAAAACGTTTTTATTGATTTATACGCATATTTTATGTTATTTCATAAAAACACACGCTGTTCACAAACAGCGAGACAGAATATATAAAGAATAATTTCTTTCTAATAATAAATAGATTGTTTTTTTTTATCAGTATCAGTAAAGAGCATTTTAATTTTTAAGAAATAAGGGGTGTAGCTTAGGAGATCTATGTCAGTATCGACTTTTCCTTAGTAATATTAATTGAAAGACTCGGTAAGAAATTATTATCTGTGTCTTATACTAGATGAATTATCTGCTTATTTTTCAATGTAAATTTTCTATGTAAATGCTCGCGTTATATTTATCTTGAATTTATCAGCTACGTATTATTATTATACGAGCATTGCACATCAAAAGAAGTACTGAAAGGTAACAGTGCTGAAAGATAACTAATCATGAGTCATTACTCTGTCTGACATATCTGCGCAGTTTGAATGGTTTTACGAAGTTATTGTATGTATCGCACATGATCTTTCGACAGTCATTTAGCCGGTAAATTGCCGAGCTCGATCGACTTGATAATTACAGACATAATCGTTCAAATTGTTCTGAATCGTTCCAGTTGCCGTTCATAACAATTATATCTAGACAAATACCTCGAGCCTCAACATATAATCGCGTAGCGCAACCGATAGGCTCGCGGTATGCAATTTCGCGAGAACGAGAAGACTTTTCTCGCCGAGAACGACGCGGCAGGACCGATCCTACCGCACCTCACGATTCGTACCATTAGATCACGAGTTCGACGCGCGCTAACGGCAAAGGGATAGAACACGACGATGTGGCGTCGAAAACGCGAACGCCCACGCGAGTCCGATCCGCGAACGGCGCATCGCCGGCCGGCCGGCGGGACGGGCGGCCAATCGGCGAAAAAAAAGCGGGACTAAAAACAGAGGGCCTGGGTACCGGGCGGCAGGGGTGGTACCGTAATCCTGCGCCCTGCGACGAGGGGGTGGGGTAAATGCGCGGGTGCGACAGCGCGAATTCCCGTTTGCCCCCCACTACCGATGCACCTGCACGTGCATCCCGTCCGGTCGGCTCCATGCACCCATGCTCTCTGCCACTGCTCGTTTCTCTTTCTCCCTTCTCTTTTTCCCCCCCTCGTCTCCCACCCGTCCTCACCGGGAATGCGCGAAAATTTTCTCGGAAGTATCGATACCTCGGACGCTCGCGGTCGACGAGAGATTCCCGTCGTTGCAAGATGACGATTCGTTTCTCGCAAGTGGATCACGATCGCGAACGAGAAGCGATAAATAATAAAGAAATGGTAGCATCGTCCTAAAACTCTGCTCGTTACAAGTTTCACAATTCGACATCATGGATATATCTCTCCAGGGCATTCCGAACGATCTAAGATCAATATTATTGTCAGCTATAATTCTCGGAGAGCGATACTCTTTCGTTCCGGATTCTAAATATGAATTTACTGCTACTTTCTCTCTCTCTCTCTCTCTCTCTCTCTCTCTCTCTCTCTCTCTACTGCCGCATAAACTGAAAAAAGAATAATAATTCAATAATAATAAGCTTAGATGATGGTTAATGCTTTGGTGAAATTTCAATCAAATTCGGTTAATCAGAAAATTAACGTTGAATTGGACCAATTAAGCTTTATTTTATTTAGTAATTATTAACCTCGGTCTACAATAGGTGTAGTAAGCTTGAGGCTGTAAGAAATTGACCAATCGTAGTCGATTATTCTCCTCACATTCAACTGTGATTGGTCAATTTCTTGCGGCTTAAGACTTGTTACATCCATAGACCCGAGCATATCGGACGCGATTGATCACTATTATTATGTGATTTTGATAATACTAAATATTGCACCGATACACTAAACAAAATACATTTGGTAGTTGTTGCAGATTTCTTTCTCCAATGCATTCTTCCCGCGAGCCTTTCCTTTCGTAATCTATCGTCCCTACTCTCGCACGCTCGGGTTCTCTTTGAGGAATGCAGATCGTCAAGATACGACGAATCGCCGGAAACAATGAGATCCCGCGTTCAATATGCGGCCTCATTGTGGGCCGTCGAGATTCCCCGCGTCGATAGATCGGACGTACGGACGGACCCTCCGTCGCGTTTATGCAAAATCCGATCTGCCTCACCTCCTCGTCCTAATCCACTTTCTCCTTCTCGCCGGCAGCCGAGACTATTATATTTTTATCTCGCGCATCGCACTTTCTAACGGAACTGTTCTACATTTTTCTCTCGCGCGGATTAATTATCCGACAGGATCTATTTCGGCACGACCTTTTTCCCTCCTCCCCTCCCCTCTCCCCCTATTCGCCGATAAATTCCATCGATCGCGTGTATTTCACTGTTATTACATACGAACTGTTTATTGTATAACATAACGTTGTTTCATTCGGCATTATTCATCGTATTATTACAAGCTACAGTAAAATCTAATATTCCAATATAATCCTTTTGTACAAGTGTTCTCCAATTTATAATAATACGACAAGTACCAGGAATAACATGTGACAAATGTAACAAATACAACGAGCGGGATAACGTTCTTTAAAAGTACAGTCTTGTATTTTATTGTCGCATTTTTATCGCATACTCCGGATAAATAATTCTTCCTCTTTTCCTTCGACGAAAGGTGACAAAATACGGTACACGATCTCGTCGACTTTCCGTCGCGGAAAACTTCGCCTTTGTCGGTCGCGCACTCAGTCGCGGGCTTTAAGCGTCGAGTATTAAAAAGTCACATCACGGGTGGCGAGTCTGTCGTCGAAGACCCCTTTCCTCCCCGCCCTTCTTGACACACTTTCGCCGCCGGCGATCGTCCTTTTTTTTCTCTCTCCTCGCTTCCTGGTTTCCATCCCGCCTTCTTCCGTCCGCAAGGTGTTTCCAACGATGCGCAACAAATGCAGCGCTTTCCCTCTCTTTTCAAAAAATTTGTACCGCGGCTAATTACGGAATCTTCCAGTGTGGAAAATTAAAATTGCGATCAAACAGAATTATGACAGAATTATTCTAGCCGGTTTACTTAACCTATTGCCACTTAATTATCGCGAATTTCAATATTCGCATTTCGCGTTTATTCGACATTTTGAAGTAAACTTTTGGAAACGTCGCGCATTTTGTGGCGATTTCCTTGCGACGTGTGGAAATCTTGATCGAGAAATCGGCAGTTAGAAAGAGGAAAACCGGCGAACGAGCGGCGGATCGACCCTCTTAATTCGTAACAGCGGTGAACGCGGCGAATATGAGTGGCCAATCGGCGGCGGTGCACAGGAAATCCGAAATTCCTGCCACGGACGAACGATCCTCGCTGCATTAACGTTTCATCGCGCTCGGTACATACGGCGGGGTGGCACATCGATCGTTACGAACTTCGGACTCGAGTAGAGTGCTAGAGAGAAAGAGGGAGATACAGATGTAGATGGAGAGGTAGATAGATATAGGAAAGAGGTAGAGAGTTAAAATGTAGTTGCATTCATCATTCCGAAGCGGTAAGAATAAGAATGTATGCAGATAAAAATTTACGACCGTTGCGCGATATCTGATATAAACAGCTGTAATGAACGAATCTGAGATTAGCATAGAGCAAAATAACACGGGGCTGTGAAATATAGCAATACCGTGAATCACGTTGCTAAATTTTCAAATTTATTAAAACAGGAAATAATTTTTTCTTCTTTTTTTAAGTGATGCTTTTCGGAAAATCGTTCTCTCTAAACGTAAGATACAAAATATAACGCGATAATACGATAAGTTACGGAATAAAAACGGAGAAGAAGTAAGGGAGGGGAGAAAAAGAACTGGCGGACTGAAGTGAGAAAGAACGACGAAGGCGGTGTGATCGCGAGAGAGAAAGAGAAAGAGAGACGGAGAAAGGAGAGCGTAAGAGAAAAGCGAGGTTGAAAGACACAGGCAGACGAAAAAGGAACGGAGGAAAGAAAGACAGAGACGGCGGGAGAGTAAGTTGACTTTGCATTATTTAAGCGGCGTCCTAGCGCCGTAACACGTGTTCTTTTGAAGTCTCGCCCCCTTCAAATATTCAGGCTGACGTCACCGCCGTCATATTCCCCGCTCTCGCGGAAACCCTGAAAAGCGTGCACACGCCCGGAGCACGTATTTCTTCCGTCTCCGTCCCGCTCGCCGCCTCCTTGCGAGAGAAGGTCCGCGACCCTCTCATCTCTTCTTCCCTCAACCCTCCCTGTTGCCGTGGCGCCTTTCGACGTGGCACCCTCCTCCATCGCTTGCACTTTCCTCCACGAGGTGCATGTACCTGCAGCGGCGGAAGAGACTCGCCAAGATTTTCGAGCCTCCCTCAAGTTGATCTTTTGAATCCAAACGCTCGAATTTGTGCATTCGGATATTGTTCGTGGATACTCGAGTGCACCGAACTCTCGAGATAATTTGATCCTTCTTTTTTTTTCTCGTTCTTCCTAAACACATAGAAGTTGCGCATTCTGAAGTAATCTTGTTAAAGTTTATAACAATCCTTTGTTCGGAGTGAAGCGACTACGCGATCCAAACAAGAACGTCGAAGCGCAGTTAGAAAATGAACCCGCCGCGCTACAAAGGGTTAGTAATAACGATAAAATGAATTATACAGTTAATAATAAAATCAAGTTCCGAGTTCCATCCTCCTTCTCCTCCCTCTCTTCTATTAATTACTTACTTGGGCACTCTGCCTCCCGATTAAGTTTAAATATCTATCTTAATATATTTCCGTAATATCTCAGCGTACCGTCTGTCCGAGTAAAATGCAAATACAAAGCCCCATTCTGTTCCGCGCGAAGAGCCCTACCTTTCTTAAAAATTCATTTAACTTTACGCGTCGCAGCGTACCCTTTTACGCGAAGCTATAATTCTCCGAACGATAACAATTCCGCCGAGTGCAAAGGATTAAGGAAATGAATCGCGCCAATCGCACGGCCGCGCAATCCGCGCTCGCATGTGCGAAACGCTCGTGCGGCCGTTTCTTCAATCATTTTAACGGGTTTTCTCGGCGCATTTATCATCCGCGATGGATGGCGAGAGAGTCGATTCCGGCGCGCGCGCATTTGTTCGCGAATTGTTTACGCGGCGCGACGCCGCTGTAGAAAGAGAGAAGAGAGAGAGAGAGAGAGAGAGAGAGACGCGAATTTCTCGTCACGCCGGAGAGTTACCGCAGTCTGTTAACGACTTTACACTTGTTTCCGTAACAGCGTTCTCCCGATTGTATGTCCCTGGCTCTACTCAGACTTTCACAAAAGCTCCGCCGCCGCTACTCCCGTCGTCGCCGAAGTCGGCCGCGCCGTGTCGACTGTGTCTAACGTCAACCGCGCTCGCTCACTGGAAAATTCGTTTCCGCGAGGGAGAATCATTTTCGAGCTCGTCGCCGATCGTCGCTTCGAATTCCGAGTGTCTAGAACGATTCCCGAACGCGTCGCGGAAGCGGAAGACGTTCCCGCGCTCGTTACTTTACATCTAGCGTAAAGAAACAGCGGAATAGACGGGAAAAATAATTTCCGACCTCACGCTGCGATTTGAAAAGAGAGAGAGAAAGGAAAATAGTTTTGAGGTAAAATTCTTGAGTTATACGTAGGAAATAGCACCGCGCTTGTCTTCTTTCTCAATCCTTTCTACGGTTACAAAAGAAATTGTTAAAAGGAGCACGAATGATTTTTCCGATACTCGCGAAATTTAAGATATTTCTCAGCTCGTAAAACACGTGGGAATCGGTCGTGATTAATATCCCGATGCTTAACGTTCCGCGTGTAAACCTTCCGTTTATCCGAGCTACGTTTACATCTCGAGGAAATTATGGTTGAGGCGGACGGAACGTTTGTTTCCGCAAGCCAATTTTGCGATCGGATCGATGTGCTTTGGTAGCGATCGAGATTCCGCGACAGCGAATCACGGCGCGACCCTCGACGTTAACGCATCGCGGACTTACGTCACGCCCGCACGGAATACCGACCTTTATTATTTAACACTTGAGAACCTCCGGCGAACGACTGAATAGGCCATTCAGACGTGTTTCTAAGGGACCGTTAAGTTATTCTGTAGGTATAATTGACGCCGAAGTCCGCGTGGGACTTTTGCCGCGCGCGCTCTCGCGATAAACTGCTTGAAAAACATTGAGTTCCGTTTTTTATTTCACGGGTTCGCCGGTTCACCCACGAGCCAGCTATTTCCTTTCTTCTCCCTTCTTCCCTCCTTCTTCTCTCTTGCGCCCGTCTCCCCTCCTCCCGTCTCTGCCTCTTTTTCTCTGCACGGCGACGCTAACAAACCGGCGAGAAGAAAGGAGGCGCACGATTTCGCAACTCGCGAGACAGAAGGGCTCGAGTGTCGAATTAAAGGCCGTCGAGCGACGTAATTGAAACTTCATTCCGGCCAAGCGGCAACGCCGGAAACCGGCGGGAAAGGGAGAAGGAGAGAGCGAGCGAGAGGATTCTGCGAGGATCTCCTCGGTCCATTGTTTTTGCGTCGTTTGAGATCCGGCGAGCCGCGAGTTCGCCGAC
>JANQDE010000058.1:684158-698735 GCA_037157785.1 Cephalotes varians | reverse complement strand
GGTGTAGTTATCAAAAATTTTTTCTCGTTTTCTGTCTTTTTTGTCATTGAATTTCGATTTTTACCTGCTAATAAAAAAACTGCAACATTTAATTACAAATTCTAATTACAAATTCTCTTAAATTGACATAGCAGAATGCTTTTTCACATTTCAATTCCGGTTATCGTGTAACATCGGATATAATTGTCGTTGTTACGATTCTTGTAATGTTCTGCGAAACGACAGTCATACATGCCACCCGGTAGAGACGACGTCCGCGCGCAGCTGCCGACAGTATCCGAGCGAGATTGCGACTTATTAAATAGGTTAAAGCTGCAAATGCGATAACGATAGTAATTAGAGCCGTACGTGGCGCGCGGCTCCGGGCGGAGCATCTGCCTGTCGTTAGATTCGCGAACTGGCGCCACGTCGTCCACTACGTCGTTGTCATCGTCGTCGTCGTCATCGGCGGTGGCTCCCCGGTGATCCCGTTGGGACGCTGGTGGATAGAAGAAGAGTCAGATAGGTGGAGGAAGATGAGAAGGACAGAAAACAGGAGAGTAGGCGATAATTAAATATATTACTATAGTGGTCGTCGTCATCATTGTCGTCGTCGTCGTCGTCGTCGTCGTCGTCGTCATCGTCATCGTTGTCGTCGTCGTCTCCGCCGTCGCCGCCGTTGTCGTTATTATTATCGTAGCACGCATATAATGCTGCATAATGCGAGTCGTCGTGACACGAGACGTGGGTCGTCTGATATAGGCGTTGCACAAACTCTCTTGCGTCTCTGCGACGCGATTATAAATCTCGTTACGATCGCGCGATCGCGTGTATGTGCACAGCCACCTGGTTACATTCAGGATAGATACGTACCTCGAGGACGTTAGATATCGAGAGGAAAGCTTCGCTTTTGCCTTGTAAAGAACATCGTTGAATCGAATCGCTAAAATGGATGTAGCGTATAGAGTTTCCCGAAATTGGTTACTCGAAATTGCATTTCTACGCAATTACGAGAAATCGTAATATCCGCTATACGTTACAATTGTAACGCATGTTATTTAACATAATATTCATAGCATAATAGCTTTGTGATTGAGGTGCGTCGCGTGCTAAATCGAATGAGAAATAATTAACCCTTAATCATGTCTTTGAAAGTAGAATCGTGAATTTATCACTTCTTCGTTTAATTAGTTTTCCTTACGATCTGTCTGTTACTCTTTGTGCAAGCCTACTTTCCAACTAAATAGACAAAAACCGGGAGATTGATTTGCTCCCGGAGGTAGGCAATAAACACTGTCCCTTACGCGAGTTCGCACCTCACATATATCCAGGTTTTCGTGACGCGCGTGAGGCGAAATGGAAACGATGAAAACTCCGCGCCAATCCGCGGAGCTCGGGCATTTCCAAAGGATTGATTGACGTTTCAATTTGCAAATGCATTTATGGATAGTACGCGGGCACGCGTATCGATTCATTATGGTAGGATCGCGTGAGCGCTGTTAAGAGCGGCCGCAATTAGTCATTAATCGGCAAATCGTTCGATTCTGGAAAATCTCGCATTCTTATCTCGGTTATGTGCGTCTAAATAAACGAGCATAATAATGCCGTAAAACATTCCACTTAGCTTGACAGCGCAATAAAATCCATAATGAAAAAAACTGCTATTGTAACTTCTCGTTTCAAGTCCCGCAATTTCAATATCTTTCTTAAGCAACTGGACGGAATAATGATTTCCTTTGATAATGCCGTCTCAAGAGTTTAGTAGAAGGAATTGGCGGATATTATTTAATTAATCTATGAATTTTTACATAAATGTATATATAACATACATAATTTCAATATATTTATATATATTATTGTATATCGTGCACGTTGTCCTTTTATTTTCCTAAAAAGACAGTTTATGCTCCCAATATTCATACCGTGTTGGAAACACCCCAGGAAGACGTCGCGTTACGTAATTTCAAGACGGCCCGTGTATTTACATGGTGTCTTAATTAATGAAAATTGCATTGGAGCGTAAACAGGCGGATGAATCGATTATCCCTCGACGACAACGACGACGATGACAATAATAAAAACGATACACACGCGCCGGATCCAGGGCCGTACTAGGTAAAGTAATGTCTGCCAGGATGGTCCCATCAGGGCAAGTTATGATTCTCTAATTGAACCGGTCCATTCAGCCGGCCGCATGCAGAATAGAGCCCACATCCTAGACCGTGCCGTCGCCATTCTAATGGCGAATTACATCAATATTATATGCAGATTTCGCCGCGGCGAACGCTCGCGCGCGCTTTATGCGTAGATAAGTTATTACGCATCGTGCTCGCGCCGTTAAGTACGCCGTACGGTTTCTCTCTCGGCGATTGCGCATTTCGCCATACAAACGGCGTCGCCGAGGATACAATGCTGAAGCAGTACGTACACGGATTCAGCATACGTATACGCATAAGAAAATATCCAATCGCTTAGATAAAGACGTTTACCGCGTAAGACGGATGCAGAAACGGATAGAGAAATTGTGAGAATCCATAGATATATCCAGCATGTTGTAGATGTGTTATCGCAAACAAGTTTTTCATATAAATATTCATATATAATTTATATTCAGTAATTTATGTATAACGATTCTTTATTTTATCAGAGATATCATTGAGCGCAATATTCGTTACGTGACAAATGGCGTCAAGCATATGTTTAAGCGTATATACTGAAAAATTCCGGGATCGAATATAATTTTTTCTCAGAAATTCCACGCATTAATGCTACGCTTGATTTCATCATAAAAAAATGATTTAGTGTTCTTAACCGCGATAAATTCGCAGAATTAATTCCAGATAGGTCTGTGACTACGGTTTATTCAGAGAGAATCGTGGAAAATTATATCTAATAATATCTTTATACGACATGATTCAATCTGTCCGCGTTTCAATTTTGCGGACTGTAAAATTGGAATTAAATTTGAAAAATCTCAAGGACGCGCTCCATTCGGACACGTTTCGCCAAGGGTCCCCACGTTCGTGACCGAGGATGAGAAGACGAGATCTTTAACGATCGGCACGCCGTGAACGCGCGCGCGCGCGCGCTTCGCGGTACTTCCTACCGATGCGAATAATATAACCCAGATTTGCGCCAATAAGCCACATCCTACCGCCGCGCGACTCGCATACTCGCACAGCAGCAGCAGCAGCAGCGGTCGCACAGTCGCGCTAGAATATAAAGTAGAAATAATAAGGTGCGGAGAGTAAATCCGACCCACTTAACGCTACTTAGCGCTTACGCTGGATACGCTTATGTTTTGCACAACATTATATCATACGAGAAGCGTGTAACCGTGTGTGTCTTCGCGAGCGTTACGTAAGCCTCCTCCTCCGCCACCTCCTCTTCCTCTCGCTCCTCTTCGCTCCGCTCCGCGCCACTCCGTGCGAGGATCGATCGCGCTCGTCGAAGCGTGACGAAGCGTGGGCCCGATCGCGACGCGTCGGGGTCCATCGAAAAACAGTCGCGCGATTTCCCCCCCGTCTCCCCTTCCCCTCTCTCGCGATTAATAATGCAAAGCGATGATCTTTTCCGGCGAGAGAGAATGTTTCATGAGATTCTCGAAATATCCTTCGGTTGTTATTAGAATCTTCTTAGAAACATTCTTGGGACAATTTTAGAAAAATATCCTTATGTTCTCTCAGATTATTTTCAGAACGTTATCGGGAGTATCCTCGCGCTCGCAAGGATGCTGTCTCACGAAAACATTCTCATCCTCCGTCGTCCGATCTCGAGACGGAGCTTCTCTAAGATGAGAAAAGGCGCGCGAATAATCGACCACGTTACAGGCGATAAGAACAGCGCGAGATAAAATGAGACGTTATCGGCCGCGAACAATAATAATACGCGATTCGGCAGCTTTTATCGCGTCCCGACGCACGCGGTCCGCACGCGGAGCGCGCGCGAAATTCGTGCAGCAGCGCACGTTTTTCCTCTAAAATTAGAGGGCACAATGCTGCGTGTAATTTATCCGGCGCTGAAAGAAACGCGTCATTCCGGTTATAAAAGAGACAATAAAGAGTATTAAAAGCGGGAGAGCCAACAATGCAGATTGCGAAGGCTGCAATAATACGGTAACCTTCATAACGTTGCGCGACGGTACGTTCGTAAAACTCGGCGCGCATAATGCACATATCATTCGTAACACTACCAATTTTATTATGCACAATGTACAATTTATTTCTGTCGGCGGGAGTCGTCGTCGGGACGGAGGCCGCGGCGCGGACGGCGGTGGAGAGGAGGGGGATGCGCGCTACGACGGACGAGGAGAAGAGAGGAGCGACGCGATGCGACGTTCGAGCGTGTTGCGACGGATAAAAATATTCTCTCTCTCGTCGCAAACTATAAAACAAATGCCGCGCGCGAATTCGCGTTCGTACACGCCCGCAGGAGTAACTATCCTTGGACCGACAATAATGTCGCTTATCAATAATTTACTGCGCCGTGATGCAATACTTCTTTACTGCCAATCAATTAAGATAAGTGCACGGAGCGATCGACGAGCTCCTTTCGAAAGCTGGAGCAACGAGAGAGTGGAGGAGTGTCGTCCGAATCGCCGAATCGCGAATTTACATCACAAATAAATTGTCGGCGCGCGAGTCTCGGGGAAAATTAGTCGGAATGATTTTCAATCTTGGCTTCCAGATCGAATCGCGACTCTCTATGTATCTCCGATAATAAGACCAATTTTTCTCATGGAGTTAGAGCCAGTTACTCGATACAAGTTCCTTACGTTCTAGTTCTCTGCTTGAAAATTCATTCCGAGATCCATTTTCCTCCCGAACTCGCGAGTAATATCTATAATGCCACATTTCTGCTTTATTTTATTTTTTTACATCAGAAGTGAGGCCGTCAGATTAAAAAAATAACTTGGAGCACAACATGGGAGTCTTATATCGTCGATATTTACCGATCTCATGATTTTTTCGCGGTCCGAGAGAGAGAGAGAGGAGGAAAAAATCCTCCTCTCTCTCTCATCCACGCGCTGGCAATTTTCAACAATACAACATCTCGTTGTTCCTCTCTCTCCCGCCGCCGCGCGTCAATTTTCTTCTCCCCGTGTTGTTCGCGCGCACGCCGCTCTCGCATATCGCATTTACCGCCGCCATTGCCCCCTTCCTCCATCCTGGCCCGTGTTATATAATAAATTATTTCATAAATTAAGAGCTATTAACGGGTAATTATCCTTCGCGTGTGCGTGTTTTTCCGTGAACGCGGTTGCAGAACGTATTGCGGAAAATACACGAATGTGGAACGACGAGAGAGAAAGAGAGAGATTAGAGAGAAAGGGCGGGAGAGAGAGAGAGTGAGAGGGTGAGCAGAAGAGCGAGAGGAATTTATTCCTATTCCAACATGTAAATTCCTCTAAGAACAATAGGAATATAAAATCGTAGAAAACGCCAGAGAGTAAAATGTAAATAGATTAGAAAGTATGCCTGGATGTTAATTGGCTTTTATACGAGAAGGAACCAAGTGCCAGTTATAACAATTTGTAGCTAAAGCTATCGAGCGCAGTTGGTTTGTTAAACAGGTTAAAACTCACATTACCATGCTGCGTAAATTATTTTTACGGCGCAATACGCAATTGTATTTTTCACCAGAGAAGGAAATTTGTGACGTAGAGGCATTCGACTTTTCCCACAAATTATAACATATTAACCAGTTCAGCTTGGATATTAATCCATTCCGATGCCGCGTTATTGCTGTATATTCTTTTCTATCGGGATAGTTAATTAGTGAGGCAATCTTCATGTCGGTTGCAGGAAACCAATGTCTCGCGGCAATAATAAATACTTCATGTCTAATAAACCAGTCTCTAGTTATCATGTCGAATTAATAATGATTGCTGCGGTATAAATGAACAAACATGCATGACAATTTATCTCCGTTACATTCATACGTGAAGCAGACACGATGGCGGATGCCTCTTCAGAAAGTAGGATGGTGTAAAATTTATTTTATATATTTATATAGATATACACACAAACACACACACACACACAATTTTCTCGCGGAACGTAGTTTAGATATAATGTTCGCCACGCATGAGTAAATTTATGATCGGCCCCATCCTCCCTTCTTTCGTCGAATTTCTCGCCTCTCGTGATTGCATCTAAAAATATAAATTTAACCCGGAGTTACTGATAACTCCGGGTTAACTTCTGTTAATTTAGTCGGAAACGCATTACTGGCCTCCTCCGGCGATTTTGCTTTCGTTATAAATGAAAAAGGGTCCCCTCCTCCCGTCTCTTGCGTATTTTTTACGTTATAGTGCACGCTCGCGCGAACGAGCGAGATAACGCGGGCGGGCGATAAAACTTGACTGGTGGAGAGAAAAATAGGAGGCGAAGTAAACAAAGATAAAATATATGTAAGTATATGATAATTGCGTTGCAGCTCAAACAATGACATAGTTTAGACTGCGATAAATTCACACAGCGCACATTAAATATATGTACATGCTATATAGATATAGATATGCGGTCGGGGAACGATAGCGTTTATCACTTTGTAGAAAACTCGTTTTCCAAACTTATGTAAGCTCGCTATGACCGCGCGGACGAGCCGACAGACGCCGACGATTCACCCGCGCGTATAACGACCGTTGTTATTGTTGTTATTGTTATTTAGATAATACCCGTACCGTTGCGCAACGGACTTCAGTCAGTGCGATAAACCGACGTGGTTTATCGTTCGCCAGGAAACTGCATCTCGCCCCGCTCTTACCGTCTCTTTTTCTCTTATTCCATCTCACCCTGTCCCCCTCCCTCCTCCTTTTCCGTGCGCGTTCTCGCGGTATCGGGCCAACCGGAAATCGGTCGTTAAGCCCGAGGCAATTATGGTCTTGGTGGCACGTGCGCGATCGGTAACTCGTTTCGCATCTTGTTCGTCGCCGTCATCGGCGAGCACGAGCGAGGACGTGTAAGAATATTTATTGCCTCGTCGATATACACAGGGTGTCTCGATGAAACGTCGCGGGAATGAAATATCTAATAAATATGACGACGATTTTTCTCGCCAATTTGCCACTATCCGTCTTATCCCACGGACCTTTGATCTCAAGTATCTTGGCAATTAAATCTTTTTTAGAATTAAATGAAATATATTTTCTCTCTATAAGTGCGTATATATTGGGTTGGAACAAAAGTTCGTAGCGTTTTTTTAGCTTAAAATTGTATATACAATATTTTTGTCAAAATAAAATTGAATAAAATTTAAATTAAAAAAAGGGGTTTTAAAACTTGAAATCTCTACTTTCAAAAGCTTATCATATTTTTTTAATTTATGTGAGTTTGATAATTTTTATATACAGAAAATTATGAACCGAAAAAGATGGAAAATTTTCTTCTCACTTTGGTTTGCGTGCCCAAATTAAATTTGAGAAAATTTTTGACTATCTCTTGTGAAAGCTTGAAACTTTCCCTACAAAATCGTTTTTTACAAATGTTCCTACGATTTTTTATTCTTAAGTTATTCGCAAGTTAAGTTAAACAGGGATTCTGACTTTGATTGCTCATAACTCCATTAAAAATCATCGTAATTTGTAAAACAGATTTTGAAAGCTGAAACTTTGCTCTATCAAATAGTGTCATACCAATTTTGTAAAATGTAGAAATTTTAGAGCTAAAAAACACTACGAACTTTTGTTCCAACTCAATATATATCGAGTAAAATGAAACATGAGCCTGAAAGTATAAGGCGGTTTTTTTTTATCGCCAATACATTCAAATCGATACGGACGAATTTCAACTGGGATACGACGTATCCTACTCGAGATGACAGTAACGAAATGTTATTCTCGCTAGGCTTGTGACTTTCCAGGTCGGGGACTTCAAATTTTCATCATGGCAAAATGCGACTCGTCGGTTGCTTCATCATATTTATTTATACGCGACAATTGACGTTCACTCGCGCATCATTTTGTAAATATTGTCCGTCGTTATGCACGCCGACGAATTTTTGCGAACAAAAATGAGTCGCGATCGAGTCCGCCGTCGCTGGAAGGATCGTTGACGGCCGTTGCAAAAGCGCGCGCGGCAGTCAATGAATCGTCCGACAATTATCGAATTGAGCAGCGAAGCGAACGCGAGCGCGCGACGTATGTGGAATAAATTAACCATCGGTGGTCCGTTGAACGAGATACACCCGTCATTAGTCATGAAAAAAAAAAGGAAAGAGAAAAAACAAACACGGCCGCGGCGTGCGTGCACCGTTATTCTAATTTCTTACGCGGTTCGCGTTTTCCCGTTATTTCCACGAAACACCGCAATGCCAGCAATTATTCTCACGCGTACGAGAGTTCGATACTCCGCGGTCGCACGATGGTGTATTTGGATACTATGAATCCTCGCGAATATTCCGAAAATAGCGACGAATCGTGTTGGCTGCGTTATATCGCGCCCTGATTAAACGTAATTTTCACGTCGGAAAGACTCCGAAAATTACGAAGAAAACTGCGGGTCTGACAATTTAAGCGATGTCTGCAATGTGGTTTTAAGGCGTAAGTCTTAGGCTTTAAGTTTTAAAAATCAAAAAATGCAAATGAAGGGTTACGAGCCAAGCTTTCAGTTTATTTTTTAAATCTTAAACCGTGAGAAATTGACCAATCACAAACGAATGTGAGAGAACATTGGAAAAAGAAACCTGATAAAAATTATCAAACGTATTTTGTTTAGCGTATTGGTGCAATATTTGATAAGTATTGCCAAGCACAATAATAATAATCAGTTTGATAATAATTGCTAAATAAAATAAAATTAGCGTTTAGTTGGTTTATCAACTCACACTAATTTTTTGTCATATTACTCAAACATTTGATTGAAACTATTTCACCAAGCATTAGTAACTATCATCTAGGCTTGATTATCGTTACTAAACTTTTTTTTTTCAGTGAAAAATAATCGGTTTATTGGTCAATTTCTTAAAGCTTAAAAATTTTAGTCTTACTCCTTAAAGTCTCATTGTACACCGCTTTAAAGATCCGTCTAATTCCGATAAAAAAAAAAATCTCTAAGAACTTACGAGTCTGAAATTCTGTAGATGGTCATTTTACCTTTAAATTTTTCCAGTCGTGTATACAGATTGCGTCCAAGCTGTATTTGTTCTTTAGTAGTTTTCCAGCACGTTCGTCGTATGCATTACGATGGCCAGGCGTGCGCGCACACACGTGTGCGCGTAATTAATTATAATTAAGGCCGCGGCCACTTAATGCGGAGAAATTCAACTTTGCTCTATACTCGTCGGCCGAATCGTTTCCGTCTCGTTTCGACAGACCGGTCTGCCGCGACATTTCGGCGTAATTAGACGGACGAGCCTTTGCGACGAGATGTTATAAAATTATGTCATGAAAAGAGGGAGAAAGAGCGGGGGCGAATGGAGCCGTGTAATAATAATTTGTTCCCGCGTCGCGCTCCTCGCGTCCTACGATTCCTCACTTTCGACATAAATCCATTTTCTCCCGTTGCGCGCTTTAATTGCGGACGAGTCATCAGAATGCGCACGAATTAAGAATTTTTAAGTACTTCCGAGATCAAACAAATTGTTGCCTACGACAAGATCGTTGTCAGATTCACTGGACGAACATGTGGTTACAGGTTTAAATTTCACAGAAATATTCTATGCAATTAATCTGGAGACAATTTCTTTCCCCGCTTTCTAATTTTACGTTAGTTGTCGCTACTCCCGTTTTACTTCGTTTCAAATAAATTTATCATCTATTCATTGCCAAGAGTCACAATTCCGTTACATCGGCGCACCGTCAGTCTCTTCCGTAGCATGCGGCCGGATTTGTTTCTCGTTGCGTGCACGGTTCTCCGCGATTCGCACAGCGTGAGAGAAAGTGTAGCGACGGGGTGTCGAGCGAATCGAGAGAAAGAGAGAGAAAGAGGGGTAGGGAGGGGGTGGTTTTCAATGTGATCCGCGCCGTGGCCGCGCACACAATTTAGAAATCGGGTCGTCAATCCGCCGTAAATCAAGTTCGGGCAATTAAATGCGACATAATTTTACGATTAAGGTTTTTAGTGGGCGAGCGCGTTCTCGCAACGGTAATGGAACGCCGCGGGAGCGAGTGTGTATTAAATGGTAAAATCCATATCGAGCCGCCGATCTACCCTGCCCACCCCCTCCGTGCCTTTCTCCTCGTCATCCACACCGTCATCCCTCTTCCCACCGCCGCGCGAGCGGGTATATCGCCGTGGCGCGGCGTGGCATTGCGTTCCGAGCTGCAACGGAAGCGGTAGCACCGAG
This sequence comes from Cephalotes varians, assembly GCA_037157785.1. NCBI lineage: Eukaryota > Metazoa > Arthropoda > Insecta > Hymenoptera > Formicidae > Cephalotes > Cephalotes varians. Next base: position 688,469 of record JANQDE010000058.1, on the reverse strand, counting down.
GGGGAGAGCGGCGACCTTTGCCGCCCGTAAGTCAACGCGTAAGCTCGGCTCGTCTTTCACGCGAGAGGAGTCGACGGATAGGCTATCGCGACAGCTTAAAGCTCCTCGAACACCGAGACGCGTCTCGCCGATAGAATCTCGGCGAGATATGCAACGCGGTAGAAATATACCGAGAACGCCAGACGTCGTTTCGCGAGTGTTCCGAGAGTGATTTGAGCGATGTACAAAAATTATGTAATAGAAACCTAGAACGTTTCGCTATCGATATTCGGTGATCCTCGCGACGACAAGTTTCTCTCTCGGAAGACAATCCGCGAAATTTCTCAAAGTATGGGCGCCCGCAATACGCTTTACGTGAACTTCCCGAAGTAGCCCATATACCGTAATATATCTCGTCTGAGCCTTCTCTTATCGGTGTAGCGATATTTTTCTCAGAGGAAGGGTTTTATTTCGATACGTTTTATTCCTGTAGCGAGAAACGCGAGTCGAAAAACAGCCAAAGCATTACGTGCATTATACGCATATCAAACAGACATATAATTATATGTCTTATGTAACAACTAACAAACCGAATAAAACATATCGTTGTAGTTTATATTTCAAACTACGCGGATCAAGAAGAACGTTCGGCTGTGAAACGTTTTTTCTCTTTCCCCCCTTTTTTTCTATTTTATTTTTATCGAAATCGCGGATTCAGATTTAAAATTGTTACGACTATGAATCGATCTGTCGACGAGAGAAACAACGACACGCTTTCCCTCTCTTTCTCCCGCTTCGACGGTTCGTGCGACGCTGTCTCTGTGACTTAAGCCCCGGAGATATAATAAAATCCGCGCAAGCCAGATTTTGTCGGTGCGCCCGGAAATAGACAAATGTACAATAATAGCGTCACGCAGCGTACTTGCATAAATTCGCCCGAGGATTGTCGTCTAACAATACGCTCACGATCTATTCGCAAACGACGCAGAAGACTGAAGACGTAATTGACTTGCTGTTTTTTTAAACCGTATTTATTAATAAAAATAAAAGCCATTATATGGAATGAAAATCGCTGCTTAAACAAAGTAGAATCCAATATTTTTTTAATCGGTCCCGCGTCCGGTGGAACGTCGAGAGTCTTTTGCAATCAATCGAAAATAAAATGGATAGAAAATGTACATATATTATATTTATATTCCCGATAGATCCTGAAGAAACAAACTGCGATAACTACGATATGTATACAGGACCCGTTATCATCCGATAAGAGAAATTATTAAGTAAGGCGTTCGTTTAATGACCGCGAGGATCGTTGCAGATAACATAGGATAAACCTCTAATCGAGATCGCCGAGAAGATACGCGTCCGAAGCACGCGGAAAGATCGCCGGGCGATGCGACGACAGGCGTCAGTCTGCCGGTACCACTTTCATCGTCGTTCTTTCGTTCATCGTCAGCGATAGTCCGACGTGTCGGACCATGACGACGACGACGACGACTTGGTGTCTTCTTGACAGAAGGAAGGAGGAACACCGCGTGGCGCACAGAGCTCCGGGGAAGAAAAGAACGCGTACAAAGAAGAAGGGACTCGCGTCCAGGGCCCCTGACTCGCTCGCACCTCTCGTTCATTCGCTCGCTGGCTCACTCGCTCGCCCGCGAGCGAGCGAACGAGCGTTTTGTACACACAGGGGGAGAGAGAACGGAGCGAGCGCGTTCATTATGATTCGTGTATTTATATAAGGTCTAAAAATATACGCGCGCGCTGTGTGCCGGCGGGCCCCTCCCGGTATTTCATCTGAGAATAATATTTTAATGTACATACGTCGCCTGCCTCCCTCACCGTCCCGATCCTCCCTCGTTGTCGTCTTCCCCTCTCTCTCTCTCTCTCTCTCTCTCTCGCTCCCCCATTGCCGCATTAACGTCTCTCTGTCTCTTTCTCTTTTCTGTTTCTCACACAGCCTCTCTTTGTCAGCCTTTCCTTTTATGCCGGCAGCGTCTCTCTTCTGCCTTCCGATCTCGCTCCCTCCTTCGGTCTTCGCGTCTCTCCTCCACCTCTTCCTCCCTTCCTCTTCCCCCTGTGTGCCTCCTCTCGCCCTCGCCGCCCCATCGCTTTGTGCTCGGCGCGTTTTTTGATGTTTCTCTCTCCTACGTGAGAGCTCGCGTTTGTTGCGCCGGAATTGTGCATGTGCGCCGTGCTCACGGCCGTGTGAGCGCGCGCGCGCGCACGCGAGTGTACACACATTATAATGGCCTCCTTGTGTGTACCGGGAGACCGGGAGAAGATCTTCGAGCCTCGCTCGTATGCCGAAAGGAGATTTTGGTGGTGCCCGTTGTGTTAATTGAGGCTTTTTTTCTTCTCTTTTCTCCCCCCCTTTTCACGTCCACTTCTCTTTCTCTCTCTCTCTCTCTCTCCCCTCCCCCCTCGTCTGCGGTTACTTTTTGGTTTATGACGTTACGGGACCCGGCAATTCTAATCCCATCGCTAATAAATTGGGATAACTGTCGAACGCCATAACGCTTCTTCCCCGTCCGAGTTTCCCCTCTCGGTAGCGCCGGTATTAATCGGAATTAGAGTTAGATTCAGAAGAAACGCACGCGTGACGTTAAAACCCTATACGAGCACGTCCGAGCCAGACTAACGCAGTCCCTTCTTGGAATGTCCAGAAGCCCTGAGACTTGTCGTTTCAGCACGTTCCTTAGATAGCACAATGAACAAACAACTGTGTACTATAGTAACGAATAGTCTTATCGCGAGACGCGTCGATGCAGATCTAGATGAATAATATTTATTTTGGAAAAGGTGGAGCACGATCGACATTTAACAAATAAAAAGGCATAAAGAATTAACACGAGTTACGTAGATAAATCTAAGTGTCGGTCGAGTAATTCTAAAGTGAGTTTGTTAGCTGCTTATAATTTGCTTTATTACGTTCCACGTTACTTACCCATCAAATTAGAAGATACGAGGCGCTCGGGAAAAAATAAACTGTAACTTTCTTATATAATAAGAAACTTTGCTGGGAGGACAGTTCATCTTCTCACGTTTTGCGGCGTTGCATTAAGCGCTTCATATGCAATTTTAATTTCTTCCCGGTCGAGTCGTTGCGAATTCATTCTGATCGGTCAGGCGCGTCAATCGTTTTTTTCCATTTAAAAGAAAAAAAATCTGAGAAAAATCCCACGAATATTTTATTCGTTGCGTCATTAGAATATATTTAGACGCACGTGGAGCTTCCCGCGAATCAAATATAGAGGCTGCCCGCGGAGAAATATTTCGTCGATCGAATCGCGCGAGGTGAAAAGTGAATCGCATTTTCGATCGACGAGTCGCGAGGATAATGAGATATAACGTGCGTGCACGACCCAGTAACCGGGCGGCCACGCTACCGCGTTGGGAGAAACTCGTCGGAACGAGATCCCCCGGTGTTTCAATAAGAATCTCCGAGACCAGTTCCAGGCGCGCGCGCGTTTTTCACGGTGTGTAAAGCTGGGAAAGCGTTTCCGCGCTCCACGTTGAAGCGACGGCGGCGACGGCGGTGGGCGTCGAGCCATCGGGAGAGATTCAGCCGTAAAATCGTTTTCCTTCCGAACGCGTGCACTTTGACACTCTCATCGCGGCGTGTATTATGAATGCGATCGGAGCGTCGTTTTCGAGTTCGGCCGCGTCGCCTTTGACGCAACGAAATGGTGTCGAACGTAGAAATGAAAGGGCCTGCCATTCGACGGTCAACTGCAATTTCCGTTGTCAAAATGAGTTGATCGCGTTGGGACTAATCTCGTGATTCGTCTCTCTCTCTCTCGCAACAAATGTGATTGAGCGAAAAAAATTGTTTTAAGACCACCAAGATCTTTTTTTTTGCGCATTTAACAGGAGACAGAGGTGCAGAGAATCTAAAGGGTGTGGTGGTTTCAGCCGATCTCATGTAACATCGGTGTAAAAAAGATTATCGTTAATCGAGTGGGGAAGGTACTCGGGCTTAAGCCGAGCCGAGCACGTGTATGTGCGTGTGAGTGCGTGATATACCGCCCGGCACGGGCGGTAATCTCTAGTGTTTCAATAAATCTTATTCTTCCTATGAAATACGATAATAATAATTTATAACATAAACTATAAGCTCTCACCGCGCGAACCGCGTCGTTACGTTCGCCTCCTCCCCCCCTTTCCCCCCTTCGCTCGCCTCCCCGACTTTTCTCCTTCAAACCGCTCGTCTTCTTCCCTCCTCTCTTCGTTCTCTCTTTCACCTCTGCCTCTTTCTCGTACTATACTTATCGGCTGGTCTAACTAACTACCTACGCGCGTACGCTCGCCTCCTCGCTCCGCGCTTCTCTCCTC
>JANQDE010000058.1:618674-684019 GCA_037157785.1 Cephalotes varians | reverse complement strand
CGCGTATATACACGAGTGTACGTCTTTAAATAAACTTTTATTTATACGACCAGTCGGCGAGATGAATTTGCGCGATTCCTATCGTACACGGCCGGATATGCACGATGGATTCGAGTCGCTTTCGCTCCTACCAAATGGATTCTCCCTCTCCCTGGCCACCCCCGCTCCTGGAGTCATTGACCGTCGATCGGTGTTTTAGACAAAGTCGTTTGTCGCCCGAGCTCAAGACGAACTACGAGACACGCGCTCGAGGCATAATCGAGTAATCCAAGTTGTTCAATTATCTTTCGATAATCTCGATCGCGATAGTTAAGATTGGACATTCGAGAATTGCGCTCGGTCAGTCGGAAAGCCGATATCGTAAAGCGTTCTATCGAATAAGAACGGTATACAACGATTATCCGGTGGGTCCAGCTGCGATTTATATATAATTATTCTTATATACCACGAATACTTGATAAAGCCGGTCAAGCGGTATAAGTCAAGTAGCAACTTACTCTTCTATTTGCATTTGGTATTACTTTGCGTTTAAAAAAGAGTTAGTGACTCGCTCCTTGAACCTTCCTAGCGACGACTTTACTTAAGCAATCAACTTGTTATTCGACTGGCCGCTAAAGACTGACTTCGCGTAAAGTTGTAAGATACCATTAACGTGTCGTAAAACGTAAATGCGGATCTCCCGCTAATTGACTTGCCTCCCTTCGCATCCCGCGTAAAGCTGGATTAACCTCGTGTTGCCTCTTATTACAAGGGACAGGCGAGAAAATCGCCCACGTGGAATTGCCCTCGTGAAAAGTCAAGTTAGCCTCTCAATTATTCCCCGGGCTGCGGTATATACGGGCGAGTATACTTGGCGCTTGACCCCCACGCTCTCTCTCCGCACGCCGACGTCGCCCAAACCCCGGCGTTTGTTTGATCTCGCTCCGCTCGGCCGAGACCGCGCGACGCAGCGAGAGTTTTCGGGACGATTCGCGACGACGGAGCCCGACCGCGCGTATTAAGTTATACGCCCGGCGTCTCGATTGATAATGCGACTCGACGCGAGCGTGCGCTCGCGACGGCTGGCTCTGAGTTAGAGCCGCGCGATCGCACGGGACGCGATTCCACTTCGGACGGTACACAATTCCGCGCGCACGTACGCGTGCACGCGTACGTGCATGTACGTACGATATATACGACCGTTTCGTACACGCTCGTATACCCGGTACTCGCGCGCGTGTGTGTGTGTGTGTGTGAGTGTGCGCGTACGTGCAAACGCAAGCAGCTATAAATTTCAATAAAACCCTTGCCTGCATGTAGAGACGTTGTGTGGCAAGCGAGCGAAGAGGGCCGAGGGGGAAGGGAGGGGGGAATCGAGCGCGGGAGGGAGAGAGTGCGTTCGACACGACTCATATACGTTCATTACGAATGCATACGAGCACGTTAGATTGTACGTTAGTGCCTTGTAATAAAATATTGTAATGGTGGCCTACTTCTGCGCGCCACGCCGCGCTCGTAGTCGCCGTATAATATCTCCCGCGGCATTCTTACCGCGGCGGCGTTATTTATTCTGCGCCGTGCACAATGGCGGCGGCCTCCGGCCCCATCTACGGGGTGTGCCGTTGGACGTTGGCGAAACGATCGCCAGCGGGCAACCGGGCGCTGCTCCCATCGGCTCGGTCGCTTCTTCTCCCCCTTGCACCGAAACAAACGGGCCGACATCGAAAAGGGACGCGAAGGGTATTCGAAATCAAATCGAATGAGTTACGAGAGCCCAGTATCTTCTTTTCTTCGCGATGTAATGCAAACTGATACAAAATACTTTAGAAAGAATAACGATGAAGCAAGACATTTTGCCCTGTGATTATTTCTTTCACAGGAAATGAACGAGGATGAAAGAATTTTCGGAGAAGATGAGTCTCGATGTTTAAGAAATGATTGCAATAATTATATAACGAGAATTTTTTTTAATCCCGTGATTTTCCCGCGCGATCGCTTCGCTGTCGATTCCCGTTTCGCTGATATCCGCGCACGAGAAATCCGCGGGCGTTCTTCTCACCCGCTACATGTCGCAGTTCCATTCGGATTTCTATACGGCCGGACGGCCGAGGAGGTTCATCATACGACAATGCCGGACCGCAATTACGTGTACACGGTCCGAGGTTGATTAATAGCTCATTATTGATACGTCTTGTCTTGTCGTTGGCGCTCAAAGGCGGCCGCGATGGAACAGCACGAGCGCGGCGGAACGTAATAAACGTACATTTATATTTATATTTATTGTGACCGCCAAATATACGCGGCATTTTTCTGGCACCTCCGCCACGCGGGGTAGAACGAGCGATATACGCTGTCCTATAAAAATTACACATCGATAGCGTTGCGTTAGTATGTTAACTGCGTGCCCCTCTCTCTCTTTCTCTCTCTCTTTCTCTCTCGGAACCGGTTTCACCCAACGCAGCGCGATTGATTGAAGCGTTGAGAACGATATAGATCTAAGCCGCGCTTATAACAGTATTGAGTTGATACAATAGTTCTGCTGTATACACCAGCGAGGTATTCTAGCTACCAACCGCTGTGAGAATAGCACAGCGAATACGTAATATATGACATTGCTATGACGCAAATCATTTATTTGAATAATAGATTAGATGCGTATCAAATTTTCATCTTCCACAAAATTTTTATATTCCTGTTATTCAATTCTCATTATTCACTCGTATGTATTTTATATATATATATATATATATATATATATATATATATATATATATATATGTATATGTATATGTATGTATATATACACACATTCTTTTTAGGTCGCAGTGCGAAGTATAATATAAACAGAAAGGATATTTAGTTAATTATTGTTAACATTAGCCGATATTGGCTAAATCGGCCTTTAATGTAATAAATTACATATTAACGCATCGCATTAATGTAACAAGCGTCAGAAACGCTGTACTAATATTCATATCGCATGCATCTGCAGACTGTACTCGTGTATATCGGTAATGCCGGGAAATTTATTCTCCCCTCTTTCCTCTCTACGAAGCACAGCGAGGCTTAAAGGGATTCGAAATTTCAGAACGATAAGACATACGGCGAATAGATAAGAATCCGCCAAGTTTTAGCCGCAACGATTCCGAAATAAATTTGCGCTGTTCACCCTTCGCGAGGTACACGCATTTCCGCCCCTTCCACCTCGCAACCGTGACTGCTGCTGGGTGGCCACGTGTTCTGGCATCTGGAGCCGCATACAGGGTGTCTTGCAAGTCCTCGCGCAGCGATAAGTGTCGGGGCGTGATTAACAAAGACGACGCGTCTCACGGTTTCCTCCGTTGAAACGTGCCTCCCTGTCACTTTTGACGTCCGAAACGGATGGACTTGGGTTGCATCGCGCGATACATTCGACGTTTCTTCGCTCGCCGTGAATCTGTTGTCGCGATCGACCTTCCTGTTCATCGTCTACGTCTTTCCAGCTCCCACCAACTGTTCCATCGTTTCTCCCTCTTCCGCCTCGTAATCGAGAACGATCGATCGATGAGGTTTCCCGTTGTTTCTCGCCACGTACGAGCGAGCATATATTTACGCCGAGACGGTGCGTCGCAGCGTCGATCGGATTCTTCACAGGGTGTCCGAAATCTGTCGAATGTCTGTCGAATATCTGCAACGGCGGATACCGTGGGATCGTTAAACTGGGGAAGATGACTATTCGATCGTGAATTTTATACGTCGGTTGCAGTCGTTTCACGTCGATAGATTTTCGAGTCGTTAACATTTAATAGCAAACGGCAAATCGCTTCTCACCTAGACTCGAGCGATCCGTAATCTCATCCAAGATTTCAATTTTGTTAGTAAATATTTAAGATCGAAAGCAAATTGAGCGATTGTATTACAAAAAATCCGCTTCCACTCGAAACTTTCACCGTCAACGATGTGTCTCGAAGGCACATCCGCCGAGTCTGGGACACTCTGTATATAAATGTTTCTCTCTCGCTTCCACGGCGGGCGAGTAGGTTTTCCATATGCGGCGCAATGCGGCGGATATTTTATTTGTATATCATTACACACATCGCCCCGTCGTCCCTTTCCTCCGTCTCCACCTCGCCCCCCCTCCCCTCTCTTGTCCTCTCTCGTCCCTTTCTCCTTCCCCGCACCGGTCCTTCTTCCCTCGCTTCTCGTTTTTCCTATACTCCTCATTCTCTCGTTCTCCCTCTGTCTCCCCATTCCCCCCTGCTTCCCGTCACGTCGTGTATTTATTTTATTTTATTATTAAACAAACCTCTTCCTGTCATCCTCGCGCCAACATGCGTCTTTACACGTACACGGGATCCACGTCAAACACAGTCTCCACTTGACGCGAGGATCGGCTTACGCGACCGTTCCAGACATGAAAAATATTTTTTCCCTACTCTCCCCTTCTCGTTCTAGGTATCACTCTCTCTTCACGTGTACGAAGCGTTATCTGAGAGCGTTGGGCGCTTATCGCGACTCTTGAAGGGATTCCATCTTGAAGGGATCCTATGCGCGCTTGAGGCGCAATTAAAAACCTGAGAGAGACAAGAGCGAATGAATATATAACGAATGCTCTAGAAACGCGTACGCAACGTTATGCGAAAACTTATTATAAAAACTTAGATCTCGGGATATTGTAAATTGTTATTTTATTCTATTTAGATTTAATTGACTTGTTCCGCTCTTTGTAGAAAGCTGAAGCACCACGTTGTAAGATCTCGCGATATCTTTTCCTGGCCTTTTTGTAAGCTTGAGAGAGTACACTTGCGCAGATCTCGCTGCGCCGTCCGCAATTGCATTCCGTCAGCGTCGGGCGCATTAAACAGCGTGTAACGACCGCGCGATGACGGATGTCAAGTTATATTTAACGGTAACGGGAGTTATATTTTCGCCGCGCTTTTGAGCACGTCGCCTGGTTCGAATCGGAAGCAGCACGATTTCGGCGACTTAACCGCGAAACGAAGCGTCGCGACGTATTGCGAATGCCCACCTGCTGCTCCACCGACGAGACGCGTGTACTTTTTCCATACTCAAAAATCGTACCAGCAACTAGAAATTTTACTTGAATTTTCTAGCTATTTTACTATCAATTAATATCAATTCTCCACGTCATTTCTTATTGTTAATATCAATTAATAGTTCATCTTCATGTGGTGCCGACTATATTTTTATAGTATTCAGTATACTATTTTTTTATAATATTCAGTATTACTTTCGTTCTTATTACTTTGTAAAATTAGTTGCACATATTTATATCAGTGTTAAAAATATAGTTGTCAGAATTATTTTGTTTTTTTTTCAGTGCGGAAAATATTTTAAAATGGAATAATTTGCCATTGACAAGTATCTTTCGATATGAGTCAAAAGAAGATTTATCGACAAAAGAATTTGCTTTCACTTTCGCATAATTATATGAAAAATTTTATACGTAGAAAGAATATTTATAGAAAGTATAGCGATCAATGATGAGAATAATTAAACCTGTGTAATTTTAGGCTTAATTTAGACATTCTATCCACTCGAGCTCGTCCACGTATACTCTATTTAAACACGAGGGAACCCCACGGATGCGCGGACGAAGACCCAATTAATTTTGAATGAGGGAAATAGGAAAATTCGAGCGCGCTATGCGAGAAGTTAATTCCGTTCTGAAGGCATCTTGATTCTTTGTTCCGCCTGGTTTTATGTCGGTTGAATAATTTTTCTCTCGGCGCTGTCTTGCGGCTTTACCAGCGGGGCATTTTGTTAAAGGTTAATTAAATCCAACGACAAAAGGCCGAGCGTTTCATTCTTTTAACGGCGAGATTAACGGCGGAAACGCGGCGGATTTTCTATTTTCATGCGTTGACAGAAGGCCGGCTCGTGCAGCACAAAGATTAAACGTTTTTCTTCGAATACAGACACGCACGATAGGACTATCTGACTGTGTACAAATTGTTGTGTACAGGCTCTCCCAATCCTGTCAGTTTCCTCACCGCTTTACAGTTGCATTTTTCGACGAACTTAACCTCGGCTTTTTCCGCCTATCGAAAATATAAACGCTGGTTCTTGTTCTTCGACTCTCGACTGTTTTTTCTACTTAAAATTTATATTAACTTTGCTAATTAAAATTTTTTTGAAAAGAATGTGCACGCTGTACGCTTTGTATTAACTCGGAGATCGGGCTTTATTATCGGTCTCCTGAAAAAATTCTTACATTTAATTATTTATTTATTTAAATTAATTATCGCGTTACGTATGTAACAACATTCATAATATTAACGTGCAATTATAATTCTTCCGTTATCAAGGGATGATCAGTTCTGAACAATACGGGATTCGGGGATACGTCTGGCACACTCTGCCCGAGGCTATTATTTTCTACGACTGTACGGCTCTAGCACGACCGGCCCTCTGACGTTGCACTTTCGACATGCGTTTATTTTCCTCGTTTGCACTGAATCGCAGCGAATGCAGTCACGCACGTAAGCGGCGTCCGCGGTCTGCATGAGGGCGCGGGAGAGAGGAGAAAGGGGGAGGGCCGAGTTATTATAACTTCATTATCATTACGACGTTTATAGCTTATTCATTATTGATGGCGTTTTACAAGGTTATTTCGCCGCTCCAGCCGCTGCGCAATAAATTCTTATTAAAACCGCTTTACTTATTTAAACTGTATTAATTTCGTCATCGGCCCGATTGTCGCGCTTAACCCACCTGGGGTCCTTTAAAAAAGCATAAACCGTCCTCCATTAATAACCACGGATTATTTATCGCACGTGAAACGTATAATATCGCGCAAAAATGAACTGGGACTTTTATTTATACGAATAATACAGGCGGTCCCGGAAAATCGAAAAGAGGATCGACTTCTCCCGACTTTCCATTGTAATGCGCCTTCGCACAATCATACAGATTTATTTGCGAATCGCGACAACTGCTGCAACATTGCGTTTCACCCAACATCGCGTGTTTCTTCATCGACTTTTATATTTCCTTTCCATCTTCGCTGCATATATATATATTTATATTATGTATGTGTGTGTATGTGTGTATGAACGCTCGAGCTCGCGTATTTACATATGTTAGGTGATTTGTAAATGCGAAGCAGTTAAGAATTATGAAGGTGTGCATAAACGCACGGATGTTATGCGTGTAATCGGAAGAATAATATACACAGGGTGTTCCATTATTATCGAACAAATCCTGAATAATAGATTCTCGAGTTCGTAGTAAGTTTCTTTTTTCTCGACCAGAAGACACACTCCCTACGAGAGCTTCATATGTAATTACCTTTGCGTTATTGTGTATTTTAAAATATGAAGTATTTTATGAATACCCAAAGGGACTAATTACATTTTACGACTTAACGAAGAAGAAAAAGGGTAGAATCAAAATAATGGAACGCGGAGAGCATCTGGCGAGAAAAAGTTGGCGTGGAAAGTGTGTGCGCTTGTGCGTGTGCACGTGTGTGCGCTCTTTACGAATAATTTCTGCGTTAAGGCCGCGTTGTCCGCCTCTCGTCGGAAAGACTGCCGGCGCATTCGCGGGGGCAATGCACTCCGGAATGCACTGCGTGGCCGGCCAACGATGCAAGTTATAACAAGCATTATAACAATAAACGAAGGAAAGCGATTTTCGGTATTGGGAGGAAAGAAAAAGTGCATTGGTTCGCTGGTTAGTCCAATTAATTTTGATATTGTCGGTTCAGAATTCTTATGCTGTAACTATCGTAAACTACGCTACATAATTGAGATCACGATATAATAGAAAGGAACGATCGCAAGTGCAATAAAACTGGCTGAGTAAAAATAGACCATATTGAAATCGATTTTAATATCGATCTTGATTACGAGGCAAAGACTGGTAACTTTTCCCGAGACAATTTTTCACAATATCTCCTATTGTAATTACGCTCGAGAAGCGTACGCTGTTTACTTTATTTCGTTGCCTATGCTTGATAAAATGCCATCGGGTAAAACAGAAACGTTCGAGAGTTCTAGAAAGTGCAACTCTGGGTAACTCGGAAAGAGCTTTCCATACTCGGTTCTTTTAACTCTAATAAGCTATCTGTAATAAGCTACCTGTATCGACAAAGAATGCATGACTCACACAGGTGATTGCCGTCACACGAAACCTATTATACAACCGGATCACAAGCGTCCAGAAGAGCCAAGACCTGCTTCTCGCGATGAGAACTCACCTTCGAGTACGGTGAATACGTGTCCTGCGAATTATTCGAGCGTATTTATTCGATACCTTCTGGTGCAAGAGGAAACTGATTCGGATTATTATTCAAGATCAATTTTATTTTATCTATTTCTTAATTTTCTGTAAAAATGACATTGATTATATGACATATATTTCTTTTTTATTTGTAATCTAAATTTTGCTGTATTTCTAAGAATACTTCGATTTGTATCTTTATATCGGATCGCATCAAAAGTGACACAACTCAAAAAATATGATTTTCGAGTTATTACAATATGAGTGATGAGTTAGATAAACATTATTCTATTAATCATCAAGAATAAATTAACCTAACTTCATAAATCGTTCAAATAACACTTGTGTCATTCTTACAGTTTCTAAAGAAGTCACAATATCTTCTATAAATTGACACATTTTGAGTTGACGTTTTTGTAAATAAAGAGTAGTCTTCTACAGAGAACATTTAAAGATAAGACAGTTTTGTTGATCGAAGTTTGAAGAAAAAATTGTTTTATTTTAAATTTAGTCATTTCAGCTGATCAAAGTAGATACTTTATTATCAAAAGTGTCACAACTCAAAAAGGGTGATTTTTTTAAGGGTTGTGAAACGAAAATGACAAAAGTGATTTGATCACATTTTTAAGAGTTCTTTGATCACGTTTTTAAATATTCTTTTTGCCAATATTATTTGATTAGTCAATTACTTTCTGTCAAGTAGTTTGTCCTCTTTTTTTTTAGGAAAGACTTACTTTTTTGAGTTGTGTCATTTTTGAAGACCAATTTCAGCTGCGAAATGTTAAAGAATCGTGAGATTCCGATTCAGTTCTCGGAGTCTTCGATGAAGCCTACGTCCGCGTATCCTTTCGAAAAAATTGCGCTGTTTATAATAAAAGCCGGTCACACTCGCGGCGATTTCGACACACGGGCGGAAGGTATCGTCGTCGGCTTGTTATTGAGCGGCCGGGACGCGCGGCATGATAACGCGCGATATTTTTATAGACCCGCGGGGTTACGTACAATAATAAATATTGCGGTGCGATTAAATAATAAATCCCGGCACGAGATAGCGGCTGAATCGCGCGCCGATCGAGGTGGGTGGCTCAAAGTCCTTTTTTTTCCACGTTCAAGCTTGTACAATATGRAATCCTGTCTGCCTGCCTGCCTGGCCAGGTCGCGAGGTTTGCGATCTTCGAACTTTTATTTTTAATACCATCCTAAATTCTGAATTATCGTTAAAACAGTTTTTTACCGTAGAGAATATGCGTGTATAAATTGTTTTAATTAATATTTGTACTTTCGTACACAGGGTGGTCTGTTGTTGGTAGAATCGAAAGAATAACGATCCATGAAGAATCGAGCTGCAAAAATATAAAATAAAATTTTGACATGCGAGACCCTGTTTCTTCGAGATTTACTTTCTGTAGAGAAATTTCGCCGATTTCTCGATTTAGTCGCAAATAATTATCTTGTACGATAATATTACATAAACCTATAATTAAAACTGAAAAAAAAAACGAAATATTCTGGCAATTATATTCTTAACAACATTAAAATTTAAGTATCTACAACTAATTTTACAAAGTAATAAAAAAGTACTGAATACTATAAGTATATACTATATATAGTCACGGCAACAGCATGTGAACTATTAATTGATAGTGAAATAGCAATTCAACTATAATTATACATGGTTGTATAGACTTTATACTGATAAGTTATGATAATTATATTTGTCCAGTTTAGATAAACACTTTTCTAGAAATAGAAGCATAACGCAAATAGTATGTGGCCACTAGATGGAAGCAGCAGTTCTGTCTCGTAAATAACGTAGGATGGCATGAAAGACGCGGCATTATAAGACTTTTCACAAAAAATTCTAATAAAGGGAGAATTTTTTGCATGCGAATCATTGGGTTCGAAAGTAAATGAGAGGATGTCGAAGTACAGTTTTTAGTACAAAAATTAATTCAGGAAACTATATAATTGGAACCATATAATTGGAAGAATTATATATGTCAAAATGTATTAAATAATTACTTGAAATTTAGCTACCACACACAGATTCTTGCTACTGCGATTTATCTTTTTTTTTTGTGTATATGTATTAATTTAACATTAACGATTATAATTAACTATATTTATACTATACTAACTATATTAACTATATTTATACTATATTACTATATACTATATTTTCTTAGTTCATATAACTTATTTATTGTTACACGCGCGCGCGCGCGCACGCACACACACACACACACACACACACACACACACACACACACACACACACACACACACACACAAAACTTTACACATGTATATTATAATACATAGTTGAGATGCTATTTGTCCTCAATTTTGTAGTTGCTAGCGCGACTTTTTCTCTGAATGTTCCGTCGCTGTTAATGATTGAAGCAATTAAGTTTCTATATTAAATTATTCGTTTATATGTGTAATTTCGTGGAAAAAACAACGGTCTTAAACTTAACATATGTTACCGTTGCTGACACGACAGAAAACGACCAACTTTTTGCGCATGCGGCGCAATTATTGCGTCGATAATAACCGTTGCCTTTAATTAATGTCGCGAAGAAACTCTCGATATGGCCGTGCGCGTAATCGACGTACTCGTTGCGGTCGTGTAAGGCAACCGTACAGAAAATGATCGGCGCGGGCCGATTTGCGATCGTGTCTTTGTGCGAAAATATTTGCTGAATTCGTTCGGAAATACTACACCCGGGGGGTGGTGCGTCAGCATAATTAAATATCGCCGACGGTGATAACGCCTAGACTGTCCGAAATTCCTTCCTGTTTGCCGTCTGAATTTTCATTATTCTCGATACGATCTTCATTCGCGCCACGATCCCTACGCTCTCGATCGATGCAACGAAAGGCTCGTTGATTGACGCCAATCAGCTTTTTGTTACGAGAAAGAACAAACATTGAGAGCATTGCAAAAACGCGCGGACGTTATCGCGATGTAAAATAAATTACGAACGTAATTGCAGTCATTAAACATAATAAGTATGGAATTTACTTTTTCTAGAGATCGTAAATAATTAACAAACGTATGGAATATAGCGCGAAATCGAAATGAATGGAGAAGCCACGTTACAGAGAGAGAGAGAGAGCGAGAGAGAGAGAGAGAGAGAGAGAGTATTTGTACGTAGGTTTATGGATATATTCCGTGTAAATGTGAGACTTGAAAAAATATAAAAAAAAGATAAGGCTTTTTTAAAATAATATCTCTCGCTTGACACGCGAGGTCGCGTTAAGTTTTAAAGCCTTCAACCCTCGCATTTATCATCGATTTCCCCGGAAGGATCGCAACTCGCTCGTGTCGCCGGATTCGCGCGATCGATCGAGCGGACGACTCGCCGCGGTAGCGCCGCTTTTTAATCCCTCCTCCGCGATGGCGGAAGTGACTGGCAATTTTTTTTCGGGCGGCCCGGCCCCGCGCAAGCTGGAAAACGACGCACCGGGGGAAAATTGGAAACAACGGTTTGGTAAGCCGAAAAATCGCGCCGGGTGGTACGGGCGCGCACGTACACGCGCGCGCATGCACATGCACTCGCGGGAAGCGTTGCTAGTGTGCGAGCGAATGCTAAAAAGCCAGGCCTGAATAAATAAACAGTTTTTAATTGCGGCCCGCTGCTGCCGGGTAAAAACAATAATTATTGGCTTGCCGTAGCAACGTGTCCGTGTGTTACGCCCCTGATGCGACAAGCCTCCACCTTTCTCTCCTCTATCTCCCTTTCTCTCCCTCTGGTTTTCCTCCCTCCTTCCCCTCCAAATGTCCACCAGCAGCGGCAACTTCCGGTTTCGGGAGCGTACTCGAGGAGGGAAGCCCGTCTAAACTTTCGCGGCGAGCTCAGCACAATGAGGAACGATACTTTGTAAAACGATGCCGTCGTTATGGCGTCAACGATAGAATGGACGAACGAACGGGACGAGCGAACGGACGGACAGACAGACGGACGGGCGGACACAGACTCCGCGGAAAGATTCCGCGGACATTCACGCGAATAAAAAAATCCGCGATGCTGCATACGGAAGCTCAGCGTTACAAACGTTACGAGTCTCTGGCCCTCCGCCGTTACATTTAGGTCCTTTTGCCGCTCGCGCGCGCGCGCGTGTTCTCTCGCTCTCTTTCTCTTGCGCTTTTTTGCGCTTGAAACGAAATAAGTGCGTATTCATTTTAAACATGAAAGACTTTTAACGTGAAAAGGTTGAAATTAACAAATTAACATTTCCATGTTAAAAGCGGGAACATGCACTTTTTCACGTGCAAAAAAAGATGTAGAAATGGATAGGAGACGTAGAAAATGCAGAGGACTTTACAGAAGGTCTTAACTCCAAAACGCAACTCTTTTCAGTCTCATTAATATCTTTGCAAAGCTCGTGATTTATGTCACACTCGTGATTTTTTTACACACGTAACGTTATTCAGAAAAATCATCTTCAATAAGATATAACAATTTGTAGTGGAGCGAGCTAAGAGCGTTCATGCGAGATAAAAGTCACGACAAGTATTTAATCAGTAATTATATTGTAATATTTGTAAATGCCGACTAATCCGATTTATCGTTTGCTAATGAACCGTGCTCTATAATTATGTTTAAGCGTATTCGTCGGGAAATATCGAGTATCCGGAGCACGTGAAAAGACGGCAATGTATCCGGATGCGTGGCATACAAGTTGTCGCATTTGCATATGGTAACGACACGAGTGTAAACATACATTATCGGAGCAAACAGTGCAGTGTCGAGGGAGGTAAAAATGCGCGGCGGCGAACAATAATTATCGCGACTTATTGCTTCCAGGCTCGCGCAGCACTCCGTATATTCTAAGCGCGCGAACCGCCGCCGACGCCGACGCCACAATTTTCGAGTTGCATCCGCAAGAACAAGGCGCAAGATGCAGCGCGTCGCGACGCTCGCGCGCTCGTAATGCGGCCGCGCTGCATGCCGCCGTCGCCGCCGCGAAAGAAAAAGCACTTCGCGAATAATAATGCCGGCATTACGGGCCATTACGCGCCGACAGACACACTTCGGTACAAGGGAGAGGGGTGAGAGCGGAATTACATTGTATATTAAGATCGTGCTATTCGAGACTACAATTCGGTAATTAAGCGATATTCGCGGAACGACGTGTTGTCGAGAGAGAACTCGCGTGAGAGTAGAAATGCATACTTTAGGCACCGATATATCGCTCCAAGATTATTCGTGACGCGTACACAAAATTGTCGTTCGTTTTATTCTCGATGTTGTAAAAAAAAAAAATATCGCGCTCGAATGTAACATCGGTATCGAGCGATTGCATTTTTCAATCGTGATGTCTTCGACACGTTTTATGCGGTCAGCTGTGGAAACACGTGCTGCGCATATTGCAAGTCGATTAAAAGTAATTACCGCAGTCAGCGGCCTCCTGCGGCTGATAAGGCCACGCGTATCGATACTCGGCGAGAGATAACGACGTTTCTTCGCGTGCGAAGAGAAATTTATGAACGGACAAGTCATTCCGTTTCCTCTACCGGCTTCTGCCCTCTATTTTATAAACGTTCGAATTATCGATCATATCGTCTCGTATCTTCGAGTTTGTTGAATTATTACGCTTTCTATTCCAGTCCCATTCTTTTTTAACGTCTTGCTAATTGTATATTGTACACTAATATATTTCTCTCCGTTTGTTTCAAGTCCTCTTATCTTGCCGGAGTAATAAATTTCTTTCTGTCTTTCTCTCTCTTTTTCTGTCTCTATCTTAGAAAAATAATTGCAGAAAAGGATGTCTCATGAAGGATCATTGCGCCGCCTTTGAACTTCGTGCGTGACAAAAGACATCGATTAGGCCATTGATCAAGCGTGATTGCATACTCGCGAGTAATTACGGTTCGCCATTGTCACGACGGGTTTTTCTGACCGCGATAAAAATTCGACAGATCGTTGAATAAGCTTTTGTTACTTATCATTTCTGCAGTTTTGTTTTTTTTTCATTTTTTTTTCTTTGCGCAGGAATGTACAATAGCGTAGTATCGTCTTCTTCTGTGCGGACACAGTGAATCGTCTTTACTGATAAGTGTTAAAAATAATTGTGCGCCTCGCTTAAAACAATCGTGAGCGTCGTTTCATCAAAATGATCAAATTATTATTATTTCTCACTATATTCGGAGTGAAATGTCCGGTCTGAGATATTTTTCTCATGTAACTCGTGACGGAAGGCAACAGCTTTGTTCGACGCACGTCCGATACTCTACGTATGCGAGCGTACCCGAGTTAATATCCTCGGGACATAAATTTTTCAGACCGTCTCCCCCCCTGCCCCTGCTCCTCCGAGGCGTCGTCGCGAACAGGACGAAGGAACACCCCCGATAAAATTGTACGGGCGTAACGCGCGCGAACATCGTAACGAAAATTTCGCCGCCCTCCTCCTCGTTCCTTCGCCTCGTAACACTGTAGTAATAAGCGCTCTCGCTTGCGCTCGGCGTCGCTATAAATATCATATAGTAAACATGAGAGATAAGAGGAAGATCGAAAGAGAGAGAGAGAGAGAGAGAGAGAGAGAGAGAGAGGAGAGGGCAGAGCGTGAAAACTTCGACTATAATAAAATACAGATAAGTGTGCGAACAAATAGCCCGTACCGCGGGATTTAACCGCGTTCCAAGGCAGGAGGGAACGCGAGGAGGGTCCAGGGAAAAGGGGGGCAACAAGGAGAATGCAACGAGCGCGAGGAAAGGGAAACAGAAATAATCGTAGAAATTACTTACGAGCTCCGCGCCGAGGAAACCGGAGGAAACGAGATAGAAGGGGGCGGGAAGAGAGAGGAAGAGGAGAAGGAGCGGCTCTTTCCTCGAGACTTTTTAATTATTTATCGCGCTCGCGCGTATTTCTCTCCTTTGTCGCGCGAAAATAAGACAGCGATGCGATTTCGCGAATTACAGCGGGTAGGCATGGGGATTGCGAACGTTTACCGGGAGGGATACGAGGCTCGCGAGCAGGAAGAGAGCTGCGGGCTCGGGAGAATGTCATTAAGCGTATGAATCAGTTTGCAATAATCGTGCAATAATCTGTGAGCTGAGCGTGACGAGCAAACATTTCTCGACGATAACGATCCTCATAAAATCGTTAAACGGTGACGGCAATTAAACTATTCGTTGGAAAATTTCGATGATGTCACCCTGTGACTGCGTATTATGCCAATTGATGTTGATTTGTCATAACAATTCCGCGAATAGGATTTTAGATATCGCTTGAGATGTCAATGACGAAGATTCGCGGGATTAGGAGAGTCGAAAAGTGTACTCGCGCGAGAAAGAGGTGATCGCGACAACAATCGAAACAAAAAAGCGACGGGGAGCGTTTTACCAACATCTTCTCCCAGAAAGAAATTCCGAAGCGGTAAAGAACGAGAGACTGCGAGGGGGAGGAAGAGGAATGGGGTGGGAGGAGAATCAGAATCAGAGAGGCAAAGAGAGAGAGAGAGAGAGAGAAAGAGAGAGAAGGAGAGGGCGACGATTAACGTCGACGTTTTCTTGCGTCCGCTCGGCTGGCAATGTTTGTTCTGGGAAATGCAATCACGCTGTCATATAAAATATAACGTGTTTCCTTTCCCCCGCCCTTCCCGTCTTTCTTCCCCGCCTGTCCGTGTATCTCTTTCTCTCTCTTTCTACCTCCCCTCTGCCATCACGGCGCGTTGCGGCACCTCCTCTCAATTTCCACGCCGTCCGGAGAACACTGACATTAGGCCCCGCCGTGGTTTGTAAATTATGTGAAGTACAGGCCGTGCTATTTTTTTCTGATTGCACCCGTTTCTCGGAAGCGCGTTAACGCACCCTCCCCACCCCGTCCTCTCCCTATCCTCTCGCCCCTCTCCCATCCGTTTTCCTATGCCGCGACGCGTATGTACACACGTGTGTGGAAACATAGTCGCTAATGTCTACATTGTGCCGGTACGTTTCTTTTCTACCGCGGTGGTCTCCCGGAGAACTTTAATACGTCCCGCGCGATGTGCAACGCGGATGCGGTCTCGCTCTTTCTCTCGCCGTTTCTCTCTGTCCTCCCACCGGAAAACGCGGGCGTACACCTGCTCCGACCTTAACCTCGATTCGTTGGAGTAGCTCGCTTCGCGAGCGAGTAGGCGTGCGATGAGTGGAGAAAATTCATAACCGCGCGATTGCCCGATCGGAGAGTCACGATTCTGAGAGACCGAGATACCGAGGAATTTACGAACTTACTATTCGCTTCTACTAGCGCTTGAGAAAGATATTGTCGACTTGTCAAGTGCCGATTTTTACTTTCCCACCGACTCGTATATTTCATTGTTTTCTATTCAAGTGGATCTCGGATATGCCGTAGCACGCAAAAAGATGTTATTAAACTCCGTCCGGATTGAATTTATCGCGGAATCTATTAGCTTTTGTAAAAAAAAAAAAAAAATATATGCTACTGCAGGATATTGTATTGAAATTTGGACGCTGCGAAGACCATGGGATTTATCTCGCTTATAGAAATGAATTTTAAAACCAGTTTCCCTTTAAGCTTGCCAACGACTATCTTCTCGCCTCCTCCCACACCCTCGACGCAGAGAGTTTCTTTTGTAGACGTGAGAAGAGAAGGAAGAGGCAGTAGAGCGGGCGAAACGGAGGAGGGGAATCGTGGAAGGAGTGCCGCGATTAGGTTTCATGCGGAGGGCACCGCAGCAGCAACGGCAGCGGCAGCAGCTGCCTTACGACGTGAGATAACACGGGGGTCCCTTAAAACGTGCCGTAAGAGCGAGGTACGACTCGAATGTTCTCCCGTCTCTCTGTATATGCGTGCGGGAGCGCAACGTACGTGTGTACGTGCGTTTAAAGAAAGACCTCGAAGGAGGGGAGACGTCAAGGAGGAAGAGGAGAGGAGCCCTAACCATGTGCGCTCGCGTGTATGCGTGGCGTGAGTGACGAGTGCACGTGTGTATGTGTGTGTGTGTGTTTGAAGAGAAACATATTTCTTTATTATTACTCCCACCGAGCTTATTTTTCTTACCCGCCGACTTGCATTCCAGGTGGGTGGGTTTGCTCCTTCTCCCTGTCTTTTTTTTCTCTATCTCTCTTTTCGCGCGTCTCTCTCTTTCTCTCCCTCTGCTTCTTTTTCTCTCCTGCTCGGGACAACGGGAAGGATTCAACCCTGAACCGCGTTGTTCCCTTTTTATGCGCGCATCGCCACGAGAAATTGCGTGGCGCGCCCAGCAGCGCGCAAGAACCGAGGAAACGGAGCGCATCTATTAAGCACTCTCCTTGTCTTTCTGCGTCTCTGCTTTCCTCTCTTGCTCTTTCTACGATAGAGCGGCGATTGCTAACTCCAGCTCTAACGTAACCGCGCGTTGCACAACGATAATAACCGACGAGATTAAGGCAATAAAAATTACGCGGGTGGAAAGAGACCGCGAGCGAATCTGCGACGACATTGGCCTCGCGCGTTCTCTGATTCCTTAACCGTTTTTATCTTGGAAACCCTTTCTTAGTACAGGATATTCTACCGAAAGCGGGACACTTAAATACGTATTACTAGACTTTAAGCGTGAAGAAACATTAGAAAATTTAGATAAAGGTACAAATATTATGAAAGGAATCATTTTTTTCTATTTTAACAGAATGGGAAGTTACTACTCTCTGAATAGGAATCAGTGTATTAGTCACTGAGTGCTACATTTATAACTGCGATTATTAGTGAGTGTTCACTGTTTCTCAGCGATTTTGATTGAGAGAGGAATACTTTCATTAATCAGAATCAGTGTATTATCATTGAAAAACGGTGCGTATTTCACTGATTGATATAGTTATAAGTATAGCATTGAAATCAATGAAATTTCATTGATTTCGATTTAGAGAGTACAGTGACGCCGAAACAATGTCATATTTTGAAAAAATACAATGAGTATAGTAAATCTTACTCAAGGAAAAGCTGTAAGATTTTAAAAATAGACCCTCTGAAGGCTAATTAGAAATCTTTCTATGGCATTTATATTATGTTTGCAACTTATATCGTAATATGATTTATTTAATTCTGTAAATAGAAGACATTACGTTTACGCGTTTTTTTTTTTATGTTGACGTATTTATTGCCAAGTTTTTCCTTAACGAACCAATAAAACGTCGCGAGCGATCGTGAACGCTATATTATTCACTTGCGACGTTTCTTTATCTCGCGCGATGCAAGATTCGCGGCGTCGCAAAATCTTAAGATAAATAATTCGGGCGATATAAAAAATATATAAGAAGCGCGCGAGGCGCGACTTTATCGCAACAAAACACGCGTGAAATTCTTCCACTCGTACCTGCAAGCCAAATAAATTGTAAATCAAGTTTACACATGTAAATATTCGCCGTGGCACCGAGCGGCTTGTCGCTGAACAAGGCAAATATTATATTTCGAGCTCAACTCGAGTGGCGATTCAATGCCGTTTCGCGTCAATCGTTTTATCACCTATTGCTTATATAATTAAAATGGGAGAAAAACAACATTACGCAAGGAAACCAAACCGTGAGGTCACCCATTCACGGGGATGGACTTTGCCACGGGATTATTTGCTTAAGAATATTTATATTTGCGAAATTTCTCCGCGCGGTTGTCTACTAGAGTCGCATTAACATTTCTTATGCAATATCCTGGTATGGGCCCCTCCCACAATCGGTATTATTGTCCCGTTTAATAATACCGATGACGAACACCGGCGTTGTTTTTGCGCTAATAGTTTATGAAGCGCCGTAATTTCCACGACGCGTTTCAGACTCACGTTTTCACGTCTGCTCAGTGCCGCTGTTAGCTCTAAATAGCGGCTGTCCACCGTTACGATTATCTGACACGAGGATCGCCGTTCGGCACGAATTGAGAAATAGACAGTTTGGCGCTAAATGCGCGCCGAGAACAGCGAGTCTCGGGGAGACCGCGATGCGGGCATGCGATTCTAATGCAGGCATTCTGCTGAAAGGAGACGGAGGAAAAGAGGCGGGAAGGTCGGGAAAATGCGGCCTAACGATCACGTGCGTGAAGCTGCTCTCTGGCGCGGTTCACGTTTCCATCGAGGACGGCGGATGGTCATCACGGTCATGCGCGAACGGAGTCATCGTTCCCAGCAGCGTTCGACCTCGAGATTCGTCGTTTTCTTCCTTCTCTTTCTCTCTTCCGATTCATTTTTCTCCGTTCTGTTTCTTCTTTCTGTTTCTTTTTTTTTCCTCGCCTCTTCTTTCCGTCATTATTCGATTCAATGGATCTGACTGGGTTCGAAATGATTTTTTCCTTTTTTTTTTTTAACTCGTCCTCTCAACTGTAAACATTTTTTTTTTACAGTATCGCACTTATCGCAGATATCAGATTCTTTTGTAACTTTCATTATCTTTTTAATAAGAAGAGCCTGATTATTATTTTGTGACACATATATTGCCTCACTTTTCGTATCTACAGTAAATATGTAAGGGGAACACAGGCTAAAGATAATGTAAGAATAATATTTGCTATTACGCATATATGATTAGTTTATTTTAAGAATCGTCTTCTCTTGATATCGTCGCTCTATTCCGATTATTATTCTGTCGAAATTTCGTCTTGCGACCAAGACGAGCGATAAGCTTGCAGAATCCTATAATAAAATCGCTCTTCTTCCCCGCCCTTCCTCCCCCTAAGAAATAAAATCATTTACCGCATGTAAATTATCGATGTCGCGGTGAAATAAAGAATAAAAAGTCCGAGGCCCGCGTCTGCAAACATAATTGCGTCGGCGGCAGCGCAAATATTTGTAATGCTCGTAAGAGCGGCGTCGGAACAGAGAAAGAGCGAGTGAGAAAGACAAAGAGAGGGCGGGTGCGATAAACTCGCGAGGGAAACGACTGTTTCGGCGGCTCCGGCCGCTCGTCGTGGTCGAAAACCAGAAAAGCGGCGGCAGGAACTTTCCGTGCCGACTGTACTGGCGTCAGCCTGCCGCTACGGCTGTTATTATTTGTATATTATAATTTAGATACAATTATATCGTTCTCTTCGTCGCACGCGTCGCGCCGTCGATAGCGCCGTCTCTTCACCACCGCCGCTCTCTATCCGCGTTCCCTGTTGCTCTCGGTCTCTCGACCGCGCTCTATCTCGCGTTCCTCCCTCTCTCCACCTCCTCCTCCTTCTCCTCCTCCTCCTCCGCCTCTGCCTTTCTTTCTCGCACTCGACGTCGTCGTCGAAATGCCGCTGGTGCGAGGCAACGCGAGCGAAAGAGAAAACGAAGCGGCAGCTCGACCGAGAAAGGAAAGGAGTGAGAACGAGACGGAGACAGAAACGTATAATAAAGTCTCCAGGAGGGTGAGGAGAGTGGAATTGTGTTGCGTTGTGTGGTGGAGAGTTTCGAGCGAGGTGTTCGTGGGCACGGTGCGCAGCGGGGTGGACGAGAGGGTGCGAGAGAAAGAGGGAACGAGCGGCCAAGGGGGAGAGGCAGAGCGCAGGTGAAGAAGGAGGCATTGCAGCGACGGCGGCGGCGACGGCGACGACGACGGCGCGAGCGAGACCGAGATAGCAATAAAATATATTACCGGAGAAAAATGATGGCACCGCGAGACAAAGAGAGGCCGATGTGGCATTAGCGGCAGCCTCGAGGAATTCCACCGCGCGTTATTTCGTTATGTTCGCGGCAACCTGAGTTACCTGCCGCCGTGGCCGCGTTCGCCTGGAAACGTTCGCTTGGTTCACCTGCGTTGTTAGAACGAAAGGGAAAAGAGAGAGAAAGAGCGGGAGGGACGGTGCGTGGATGACTCTCATCGTTTCCTTCTTTAATGCGTTTTGGATCCGTCCGGCCGCTTCCGGTCACAATGCGCTTCTTTTCGGCCGATCCCCGAGCGCGATATCGGTATGAAGACGTATGTTCGTTATATGCGTCAGATTACGTATCAGTTATTAAAGAGTGTGAGAAACTGAATTACAAATCTTTTCCTTTATCGCGGCAATTATGCTTTTGACGTTCTGAAAAAAAAAACAAGCACCCAACAAGAAGGCTTATCGACGACGTAGGTGTGGCTCTGTTACGTCAATAATATCGCGTGTCTTGATTAACTGACCACGGCTGGTTGCCGCTTCCTCGATTTAAAATTCAGTGAACTACAATACGCAACAACGACATGGAACTAACGAACGTTGTTTTAATAGAGTTGTCGGAGAATCCCAAGATTATAGAGCGCATTCTTATTACAATAACTCATTATTAGTCCTGCGGACTATCATCTGCAGAAATCAAACGAGATTTCCCGATTCTCGGTAATCGCATGAATCTGCCTTTCGCCGCGACGCTGCCGCGCCATGCGGTCCCGCGATCGCATCTCGATCTTGCTCGCGAGCTTTGAACCGTCTGCATATGTATACACGTATTTAATGCACCGGCTGTAAAAACGAAACGTCGTTTCCCGGAAAAAGAAACGCGTGCGGCCGTGGGCCGACATGGGAGGTTGGGTGTGGGGCCGTTGCGGGGCGAGAAGACGAGGGATCGGGCGGGGAAGGGGGAGAGGGCGGGGGGGGGAGAGCGAGGGCGTTTTGTAATTTCTATAATTTAAACTCTGCGGCAGCTGGCGCGACTCGTAATTACTCTAACCCGCGTGGAGGAACGCGTGAGCCTCTGCGTGTTTACTTTTAATTCCTTCTGCCGCCGGCCTCGCGCAGCGCAGCAGCACAGCCACTCCTCGATTCAACACAATATCAAACGAAACCCGGGCACCCCTTCCCCCCGCCCGCCGCCACCCTCCGTCTCTCGCCCCCTTTGGGGCAGCGGGGGTAGGTTAACAACGAGCGGGCTCGGCAAGAAAAAAAGAGGAACCTCGCAAACTTTTCAACTCTCCCCCTCGTTCCTCCCTTTCTCCTCATCGCTGTCGGTCTTCCGTCTCTCTCTCCGCCTCGTTTTTTTCCCCCCTTCTCGTCCCCCAACTCCGCTCGCAATCCCGACGGTGTGTGCCCCACGCGGCTCCACACGGATAGAAATTCCGAGAAATTAATCTTTTTACGCCGTTCCCCTGCCGCGCCCGCGCCACTGCTCTTTCCTCTCGCCCTCACCCGCGGATTTGTATCTATCGCGGATGTGTACAGCGTTGCACGGCTACGAGAAAGAAGGAAGAGAGTGCTCGTCGGGCGCTCTGGGACAGCGGCAAGTCCCTCAAGAGTTCCGAGTGAACGTGCACAAAGCACGAATGAGCAACAATAAAGGCGGATGGGTATGTTAAATGGCGCAGCGAACTGTGTAAAAAGAGATATACATCTACATGCATCAGGGTGTGTCGGAAGTCGCGCTTAGGTGGCAGGCGATACGACCAGTTCGTATTTTTCCTTATGTAACACACGACGAACGTCCAACTTCTTCGAGATATCTAAGACGGAGAACGGTATGGTTTACGCTAAATAAGTTTTTGATTTTTTTCTGCAAATATGTGACAAAGTATTTTTTCTTTAACGCTAATTCTTCGTTCGGGTATTGAAACGAATCGTCCGAATTGGAGAACACGTTCCTTGCTGGAACACGCTGACCTCGTTTGAGCACTAACGGGTTAATAAACTGCAACTCTGTGGACTTAGATAGCGCGCTTCTAAGTCCGTCATTATTATATCTCCTTATCTCTTGCAACTTGATGTTCGAGTAATTGTACAGAACGCTTTTGTTCTTGATATTCCTAGAGCGCGACGAATTATTGTCTCTCTCTCTCTCTCTATCTTTCTTTCTCTCTCTCTGCCATAAACGACATCATAAACGACACCTACTGTGCTGAGAGCAAAACTTAGCGTGTATCTTGGAGCCTCGCTCTCTTCTCTTTTTCCCCTATGTTCTTCTTTCCCTTTCTTCCCCTCTTTTTTTTCTCTCTCTCTTCTCCTTTCTTCTCCGCTCCCCCTTCACCGCGGTGCTCCCACTCGTTTCTGCGACTCGTTGAAAAATCGTCCGTCGTAAACGGGAACAGCGGTTTTATTGTTCCGCGGCAGACAATGCCCGGGAATATTATAAAAACTTTCCGACGGAATATATTAACGTTAACTCATCGCTTTACCGTTAGGCAAACTTTTCGGTCGAGCACGCCGCCGCTTCGTCTTCGTCCCCGTCTCTCTGTCACGGCTCGTCTCCCCGCTCTGTCCCTCTCATGACTTTTTATGTTCCCTCCTCCTCTTTCCGTGACTCTCTTCACCCTCCTCTCTCCCCCCCGTGCCGGACTGAGAATTGGCGATACAACCCGCACGATAAATACCAACCGCCGCTGGATGTAATCTAGATCGTCGCTATGTGGAGCGTAGTGGAAGAGAACGCCATTTATGGATACCGTAATGGATAGCGTGTAACTGACGTGGCTAACGACTGACGACGAAAATTTCTGTAGCGTGTGCCAGAAGTGAGAATCGACTTCCAGGAAACGGACCGGCGCGAAGCAAACATTAATCGAGAGAGAGAGAGAGAGAGAGAGGATATAAATGTATTTGCGCGAATTAATGTTTTCAGCGAGATAATCATTTTAGGTTTTCGTAAATAAATTCGTAAACGAATTACAGAGCATGACGTATGATTCTTTTGCCGACTAGTATACTTTTATCTTGCTTGTCGAATGCTCAACACACTTATCTAGATCGTAGGTCATGGTCCATAGTCCAACCAACAGAAATTTTAAAATTAAAATAAGTTGCCGAAACAACTTTTTTTTTTTTTTTAAGCCACGTCTTTAGGCGCGTAAAATACCAGCTACGAGTTATTTCGCGTCCGGTAAGAATATTTTATTTCTCTCATTTGCAATCGGGAAGCTGCGAGTTAAGTCGACCTAAATCTTTCTTTCGCATCCGTTAGATATTTTACATATCCGCGTAATATTTTATTTTATTGAACCTTGGGTCATTTAAATGAATAACGCGATATTTATGCGTATTGCATCGCGAAGAACTTTGAATGCAAATACACCTGAACCGTTTTCCGCGGACGAGTCGTTAGCTCGATCTTCTTCGACCGCCGGGATCTCTCGTGCCTGCACGAGAATGCAAATTGAAAACTGCGCGCGTGCACGCGGTTAAAGGGTTGAATATCGAACTGGACCGGGGATCTTCGCGGTCGCTGCGCTCGTAACAATTAGCGCGCGTCTAGATCGCGTTAAAACAAATTGTATTATGTAACGGCGAGCGCGCGCGAAGAGCGAATGCGGCGCATTCTTCGACAATTTCGTCATCCGAGCATGCGTTTCATGCGGAGTGTATCGATTACCATAACTATGCGGTTTACGCATTACGCCTTGATATATTATGCGTGTGCTCATCTCGCGGTTTCAAAGACTAATTTATTATAATTCGGGGACCGCGGCCGCGTTGTAAACGCATCCATATTTTAAGCAGTTCTACACTCTGAAAAAGAGAGAGAGAGAGAGAGAAAGAGAGATGTGAAATCGTCTATGATGAATAATATGAAATCACATATCGAGCTAACGATCTTAAAATGTAAATATCTCCAACTCCGAAAATGGTCGATTCGGAGAGGCAACGGCAATTTATCAACCGAGACTCTTAACCCTCAAACGTATCCAATCTTTTCGTTCAGCCTAATAACAAATTAATTTACGAGACAATAAATCAATCTTAATACAATGCATATTGCCTTAACAAAAAGTAATGTGCTATCAAATTGTACATAACATTTCGTGCCACGTCACGGAAAATATCATAAGTTATATTTAGTCTGGTAAATATCCAGACTAAATATTACAATATTGCGACAAAATTTTTACATTTCATACGCAGCATTGAAATATAAAATTGTTCAACGTCTGCTTCGAATAGGCGAATAGAAGAACGAAATACAAATATGTGACAAATAAAAATAACATCCAAATTATGTCGTTTATTAATAGAACATATTTAAATAACAATCCGTTCTCGAAACTGGGGAGATGGAAGTTGGAAAGGCGCGCGTCTTTCTATTAAGTGTTAAAAATAGGGCGCGTTGGAATCTCGGATTTTGTGTACGGTGATTCCGTACGCTTTTTCTAAGTTCGATCTCTCGCGATGGGAGTCGTCCTCCTTTTCCGCGTTCGTTACCCAACGAAACGGCGCGTCACGCTGACTCGTAATTATTCCGCCGAAACGGAATCGCCCGAATGATTTACGGACTTGTACCCCGCTCGTGTTTCGGCTGCCCCCGCGTCTGCCCGAGCGCAGCGGAAACTACGTCGGTGGCCGGGAGAGCGACGATAAACTTTAATGTATTCGGAATTATTAAAATATATTCCCCGGTACGCGGATACCTTAGAGCGCGGCTCGCCGGCCGCCGCCATCCCCGCGCAGCGTCAACCCTACAAATTACACTTATAATAACTTATTTGAATTTATATGCGCGTAATAGCGCGGCGACCGGTCCGGCCGGCCGGCGTGTATTTATGCGCGCGCGGAAACGAATGTGAACGCGACTTATTACGAAGCCTGTTATATACACACTCGTCCGAATTTATAGGCGTTGTTGTATCGTTTGTCTCGTACCTGCATGTGTTACGCGTGCACGAAGGAGCGTTTAACAGGCTTTCTCTTTCTCTCACGAATCGAGATAAGACGCTCGACGTGCGGAACGCTCGCTGGCAGGGGGCGATGATGGATGTGCCGTGTTTCGAGAAAAACCATGCAAATTCGTGCGTGATATAATTGTGCAATTGTTTCGCAATTCAGACGGAGGCGATGGGACGTTTCCTCGATGCAAACGGCAGATGGAATGGGAACGGGATTGTGCGACACGCGCTAAAATTTCAAGATTTTCCAACAGCGAAGTCATACAAGATCGAAAAATCTTCGAAAATATTTTCTTAATATCTTCAATAATCAGTCTTTCTTTCCTCTCGCGAAAATGTTTAATTAAATGTTTGCTAAATAATTAATCTCTTAATTTATGAAAAAAATATATTTTAATTGTATTTAGCAAAGCGGTAATACGAAATGATAAATCGAAATTAAATAAACCGATATATTTGGATCGAAAATAAAATTTGTTTGTCCAATGAAATTGATCACATCAAAAAATCAACGATTATTTCTTTGATTTTCATACCACGGTTACATCTCGATGTTTCCTCAAGAAAAGCATAGGATTTTTAAGACACTCTGTATGTTTTCGCGTGCGGTAAAAAGTCACGGTACTTAATTTCGATAAAATTGGAGAAAAAATTGTTTTGTATATATAAAAAAAATACTAATTTATCTTTTCTACATTTTACGGTCGTTAATTTTGCGTGCGTTGTACTCTTTTGTATCGGACAAGCCGACGCAGTTGCGAGTCACGGATGTTATCAGCGAGTGTGCGTACGCGCGATTACAGATATCTTACAATTCCCCAACTGCTTGGTCGAATAATTGTACAGATAATCACATCGTCGCAAAGTGGCGCGCTAATAGTACAGCCGGCGATATCCGAGAGTCATTGAGCATTCGTTCATTCGATGTATTTGTAACGTGACTCAATGCTCCTTTCAGATAACATTCGGTCTGTCGGGCTTGACACTTTAACCGAAAGAATTTTAACTATGCTCGCGGACGCCGGTAAGACTAAACAGCGCTCCGTTATCAAGAACCTTTCGATTTAATGATAAGCCGATAAAACTCATACTCACGACGTACGAAATTAAGCAGGTCAGGTCCGACTGTGAGAACGATTCATCATCGAATCCCTGCCTTGTGCGTGGCAGTAATTATGTCACGAATTAATAATCGAGTAAATTAGAAGTTTCGAATCTTTTTATTACATTTTCCGAACTCCGCGATAAATAGACATTATTTTTACATCTCTACAATTTGTGATTTTCTAATGTAGTTTTAAATTCGCACGGAAAGAACGATTTTGCTGAGAGATCTAAAATTTTGGTGAATATAAAAATCGGAAAATAATTTTGTTAGGCTATCAAAATAATTTTGGGACCTTAAAAATAATTAGCGATGTTGTAAAAAATTTTGATACTCTACCAACTGATTTGAACGTTCTACATAATTATTTTAATAATTCAACAAAATTACTTTTCTGATCTGTATCCGGCTAAACTTTTAAATTTTTTAGCAAAATTATCCTTTCCGCTTTTTTTTATTTTGTGAAGCTTTTATGAATTATATCAATCGCATTTACAGATATCATAAAAAGAAAGATACAAAGAATTAGATGCTTTCCGCCGATCCCGCCGTAATTAACGAACGCGACGTTAACTCTCGATGGCCAACTAACCCGTCCGAATTAGATACTTTAATTATCGCGCCAGTGGCCGTTAATCGGGAGGGCGGGAGCGGCCGTTCAAAAATTACCGGAATATTAAAAATTTATGTGGGCGGTCGCGGCCGGGCGCATAAAAAGCACGCGTCGTACGTTAAAACGAACGCGATTATCACGAATACTTTCGCGCTCGCGCTTATAGATATCTCGCAATTGACCGATGATTTAGGTAGGTAATTATATTCGGTGCCGCGAAGTGGGATTGCTCGCGCGGCAAACAATTAATTGCGAACGAATATCGGTAGGGGTTGGCAGGAGGAGGTGGAGGAAGAGGAGGGGGAGGGGGAGGACACGGAGGGTATGCAGGAGGAGAGCCCGCGGAATATTACCACGCTTATTTTTCATCCGGGCTCTCGCGCGCGCCGTTTCGCGCCTGTTTTTAATATTACACCGCGGTCGCGAATGTTTTACCCTCCGCCCCCCTCGACCATCACATCTCCCTTCCTCCTTGTTCCACCTCGCTTTGCCTCCTTGTCCCGCGCTCGGTGCTCTACGAAAGCCGCGATATCGCGCCTCGTAACGAATTTACGATATTAATTTGGCGTGCCGCCTTGGCGATTTATTATCTACACGGTGTCGGAGAAAAAAAAAGCGGGGATGAGGCGGCGGTGGAAGGAGGACAAACGACAGCGGGAGGTTGGGAATTGGGGGGAGGATGAGGGCCGGGCAGCTCTCGAGGGAGGCGCGACAATTCGCGAGGGTCGAAAATATATCGTATCTATATGCGAGCACCGCGATAAAACAATAATTCTATAATTTATTCGCGCGCGCGGGCGCTCGTGCGGGTGTGTGACGGAGAGGGGGGGAGCGAGAAAGAGGGTGAGGTGGGGGGAGGAGGTCATGGTTGCACACGCCGCGTGATACATGCGTGCTCGCTCGCGTGCGTGAATGCGTGCGTACGACGAGCGCGAGCGCGCAACCGCTCGTATTATATCGAGCGCGCGCGCAGTTGGCGTTAATATATCATCGGACGCATCTGCCCCCAACGACGCGTTTCAATATGTTCTACGGCTGTATAACCGTCCTATAGAAACACGCGTGCGAGCGTCCGGACGAGAGCGAGCGCATTCTGCGTCGAGTCCTTACACGCCTGTTGGGCTCAAAAACACGACGATATCGAGAGACACGATAGCTTATCGCGACGAGTATACGTAATATAGCAACAACGAGGGCGAGATGCATGGTAATTTTTTTACGGGATGAGAGGAGGCTTCTTCATTCATTTATTTATTCCGAGATCGGCGATTGTCAAAGGGGAGATGAGAAAACGTGGGTTGATCAGGAGGTATTTATACACAACGCGGATGATTAATTAGCATCGTAGACAACAAAAAGGAGCGCTAGGATTCTCACAAAAGGATTACGGATATTTTTAAATCATTTTATCTTCCCTTTTGCTTTTAATAATTTTATTGTTATTTCTCCGATATTTCATTCACTTCGACGATTACAATCTGAGCGCGTAAATAGCGGCGAACGTTTTTCGCGGATCAAGCAGCGCGATCGATTTGATGACGCGAATGCTTTCTAAATAATACGTGCGGTGTTCTACTTCAATACGTGACGGTTGATAGCTCGATCGGAGGGAAGCTACATCTGTGTGCGCGACGGGTTATACCGGGACTTGGAGAAAGGCTTAGCAAGTTTCATTATTAAAGATACAAGCGATTGGAGCGATTACCCTATCTACGTATTCCCGCGACAAATTTTATATGACTACCTTAATACGGGCGGGACGATTAGAGTGTATTATCTGCACACGATATCTATAAGTATATTACTCGGCAACATTTAACAAATATCGTCGCCGTAAATATTCTTGATAACTCGTGTCTTGATGACGCCTCAAGTGTTTTGGCAATAACAAGAAAGACGTTTATCTTTTTACCATGGAATATTCATTATTCCCGCATTATCTTATTCATTTTTACATTAATAAAAATGTGTTAATACATTTGAAATTCTGTGACGCTCAAATAAATAAAATTACGAAGAAATCTTATCAAACGATACATCTCGTTTTGCCTCAACGAGAGAGAGAAAGATAGAGGTAACTTAATTTATTGTGCGCTCTAGGATGACATCTCTTTAAGCTCTGGAAACTCATATAATATGAATGTTGAAATCATTAAAGGAAAGAGTTACGTGTCGTCGAGATGAATAGAAAGAATATAATAGAATAAAATATAATTATAATTACGTAAACAGAAAAGGAAGAAAGAGAGCATGTGTGTGAGCGAGTATGTATTGTATGTGTGTATATATATATATATATATATATATATATATATATATATGTGTGTGTATGTACATGTATATTTATATGTAAGTAAATATGAAAGATAGTTGCAGATTTATATAAATTACAAATTTGAGAGCAACAATTTGCATCTTGATACTAAGCTAGTCATAAAATTTGTTTTCAAAGGAACTCAGAGATGCTGAATTTTGCAAGTCAGTCCGGTTGCAGAACTGTTCAGCATGACATTTAAAAGATCATTTGAAAAATTTTGTTCGACACAACGGTAAAGACAGAACATTATTCTGAGATCTTGCATCATGAGATTTTGTCATGCCTGTGAGTTTGAACTCTCTATAGTGCCCAAGGGTGGAAAAAGTAAATTTGCAACAAAATAACTACGTCTTATATTAATTTTGGGCCGAGAAAGAGAGAGAGAGAGAGAGAGAGAGAGAGAGGGAAAGGAAACGAAAGGAAGAAAGAAGAAACTCTACTTATTATTTAGCGATATGAGATAACAAAGTCGAATGGGATTTCTGTTTGTCTACCTCGGTTTCGGCCGATCGCAAAATTTGATTACCATTGATGATCGAGGTGTCGTCGGCGATCGGCGGGCGAAAGAAAACGCTCGCCCACCACAGGGTCGGCTCTTTTCCTGCCCTTTTTCTGCGTCCGCAATTTTGTATCGGCCATTAGCGCCGCGGACGGGGCGCGGCTTGATGGAAATTTATGACAGGCACTTGATTGGGTTCAACGTTCCCCGTATTTCATCCTCGCGGAACGCTTCCTCCGACTTCTTTCGCACCGTGTGCTCCTTTAGGGCCTTAACGACCTCGGCGATTAAAACGTACGCTCGCGGTGTTCGCGAGCGATGGCTCCGATCTCGATGGGGCCGACGTGTCTCGTATGGCGAAGCCCTTTCTCCGTCTCACGCGGCGAAGGTCGAATCAGTTTTAAAGGCGCACGAAAAATCAGGGAAACTTCTGCCTCGTCTCTTTAGGAAGAAGAATGGGAGCACAAGGTTTAATTCTTCAGCGAATGGAGAGTTTATGTAGCGCGGAGTACCAGATTAAAGAAGTATCGGACTCAGTCACTAAATATTAGATACATGAGTATGTATATCCATCAGTATAAATGTTACACTTTGTATTCGTGGATGCACATGTTGCTAAGAGTATAAATAGCCGTTAATAAATAGTCCGCTTAGCATTAAATGTGTGCTGATTCGATCAGGATATCAAATCTGCTCTTTTATAAACGCTTAAACATTCTAAAGATACGCTTTGAAAGAAAACGTAAAATCCTTTTATAATTTTTTATAATGTATATGAAAAGGATGTAATATATGTAACGAATTTCTCGATCGACTTTAATATTCAACTGTTTCTTATATTGTTTCTTAAATGGATTGGACAAATCACGAGGTCATCTCGCGCGAAATGACAATCGTCTTTTCAATAGCGGAGTCAGAATCTCGATCCGACCGTCTTTACGCGCTGGAACATTAAATGCTCCCTTTCTCTCTCTCTCTTTCTCTCTTTCTTAGATAATTTACGGTGCGTCCGCTGACGAGCAGCCGTGCATCTTTCGCATGCAACGAAACGAGGGCAGGATAAAGAGCGTGAAAAAGAAAGAAAGAGAGGGGATAGCAAAGGAAACCGACAGATCCAAGCTCCACCAGGAACAAAGCGACGGTGCAAACTCCGAGTCGTTGAAGCGAATCCTGATTCGTGATCCTCATAATCTGTATATTTTCAGCCAAATAAGAGCATCAAATTAGTTTTGACAATTTCATATTTTATTTATTTGATAGAAAATTCCTGTCACGATTTATTAGCATATTGCTATATTTTGAACTCACTCGCATTAAAGGCCCTTCTCTATCTAGAGGACGTAAATTTGAGTGTTCTCCAAAAGTGATTTGTAGCTAAACGGGGAAATCAAAGTGTGTAATAGTTTGAAATCTTCTTTATTGACACTTGAACATAAACTTTACGTATTTGTTGCTTAAATATTATATCTGATATTGAGTGATATCTAGAGTGTAACACAATGGTGCTGAAATTTTCGAGGTCTCTGCCATTGTACAAAATTTGTTCTCCAATAGAACTAGAACAAAAAATCAAAATTTTTTTACATTTAATAACGGCTTCTTAACTGCATGAACTAAAAAAAAAAACAAAAAATGAAAAATGAAAAATAATTTTTAAATGACGTTTGTAAAAACAGTTTTTTGTTGAAATTTCTGTGCTTTCTCATTATAAATTAAAAAAACTATTCGAGTTATCATAAAATCTTTATTTCATGCAATAGCGACACTTAATTCAAACATGCATGTATCACATTTCAAGTCAATCGGATTATTAGTATGAGAGTTTTGTACAACGGCGACTTCAAAAACATGGTTTCGAGAAAAACGCATTCAAAGTTTTGATAACATGTTCAAAGCGACATAAAAAAAAATTCATTTTCTACTTTCAATCAGTTTCATATAAACATCTTTCTTATTCTTTGTAGTACTGAGAATCTTCAGTTTGTCTTCTTTCACATGCTAATACCTCACGGCTCCAATTTAAACTTAAGCGCGCTTTGTGCATCGCGCTCACTTTGATCGTAAATTATTTTTAACTACGATCAGAATCTGACACCTTTGAGACCTTATTCTATACACTTTAATGTATCGATTTATGAAAAAAAAAATCATTTTTTGAAAATTTTAGACCGAGAAGGGCCCTTAAATTTCTGTGAAGTCAATGTCCACTTGGAATTAGTTGAAACGGATTGAGAGATCGAGATTTGTTCTTCTATCTTTTGTAAAAATTTATTTTACAAAATTTTTTCGATCTGTAATCGTTCACAAAAGAATTGCCGATACTTTGAGAGCCTATTGTATTACTCTTCTCGGTTCGTCTTTATTAATACGTACGATCCGCGGTATCCGCGATAATTGCTACAGGAGCGATATTTTGCATAAACACATAAATTCCCCAGTTGCCTCCGGGACACGATTCGTTACTATTTTCGAGCCCGTGTGTTCGAGATCACTTTGGCCAATCGAGAAACGTGTACGCGCGGCGGCAAGCATCGCGCACGGAAACGGCGGTTTTTATAGTTATTATTTTTTCGTGTTTATTTCTCGCGCGTATTTCGAATCGTAAATCCGCGCCCTCGTCGGCTGTTAAAACTCTCGTTCGCTCTCTTTTTCGCTCTTTTCGTTCTTTCTCTTTTCCCTTCATCTCTCTCCGCCGTTATGCACTCCAATCGCGCGATTCCGGCGTGCACGTGGCCCGGTAAGGCCGTAATCTATAAATACCACGACATAATTTTCCACCTCCGATCGGTTTCCCTCATTACGCGCGCGTGCGCGCGCGCGATCGTTATTTACCGCGGCCTTGCCGACAAATGAAAAGCAGATGTTAACTTTTGCTTCCGTACCGTCATCAGAATGAAACATTTTTTTCGACTTGACTTTAAATGCCACTTAATCGCCGATCCGACAGTATTTATCCGTTGATTTGTCATCGACCTTCGTCTCAAGTCGTTGGCTTGTGTCGCGATTACTCGGTCATCGTCGTCTTCGAGCGAGGAATCGTCCGAGAGCCTTCGATGTCTTTATAAATTAGCGAGCGGAACTTTCTTCGTCAACTTTGACGACAATATCGCTCGAAAGCGAGAAACCTCGTCAAATCTCATGTTTACAGAACTATGACCATTCGAAATAAAAAATTATGAATTGTAAATAGAAAAATGAAAAGAATAAGAATTTTTGCTATTTATAATTATTTTAAATGTTGCTTTTGAGCTTTTGGACGAACAAATTTCTCTTCTCTCCGGTCCGGCGGTTCTTTCTATGCAATTTGCCAAAATGGAGATGTCCGACTTTCCGTTTCAGAAAGATCTCGATTAAAATTCTTTCATTCACCGGCCCCGAACTAGAGAGGGGACAGGAATTTTCGATAGCCGATGCGACGTGATTTGCCGCTGCGAGGCGGGAGACGCGCGGAGAGAGTGCCCCCGGAATCGAAATGAAAACGCGGCTCCGGCACAAGCATCCATAAAAACCTTTTCGCCCCCGGCAATTAGCAATAAAGTTTTCATCGTTTAATAAAGGTCGGTACAAATAAATGGCACGATAAAAAATCGACGAACAATACAGGCGCCTACGCGCGCTCGCGTGCGTGCCGCGATATCCGGGGAGCGCGCGCGCGCCGCCGTCAGATTTTTCCGTGTCCGTTTTATCGCGGCAGCTCGGCTTTACGAGATCGGTGTGTTTTTCGTTTCGTTTATCGTATGTATTTGAAAAAAAGGAGAGCTCGCGTACACATGCGTTTTCCTCTTTCTCGTGAAAAAATCGCGTCGGCAATGACGACCTTAGATACGTTTCACACGATATTTTTCGCAGGAAGTTCATGTTGGCCTTCAACCATATCCGTCACTCTTCGCGCAAATCGAGAGTATATTCATTGTTACGCGTGTAAGACAGGAATAAAAACATGTAACATACTTGAGATAATTGTTATCTTTGGATAATTGTTATCTGATTAATTAAGTAATTATTTAATTGCAATTTATTTAAGCATATAGCAGGTATATTTATTTCTCGGATAATCATTCAGATACAGATGTAATAATTATACTTTTGTCAATTTTTTTGAAGGTGAGGTGTGTTTATTTTCAGCATATGTCACTTACCGTCGCTTTATTTGCGCCTGATTTATCACTTAGGCGCTATTGACGTCCCGACATTCTTTTTGTAAAGATAAAATATAATCGTGGCGCACGTAGTGCGGTTACAAAAAAAATGTGATAATTTTGATGCCTCCTCGAGATGTCCTTGGACGCGACTTCGCGTTCGAAAAGTGCGGAATCGTCGCAAACAAATAATCATCGTCATTTTTACGCGCATGGACCAATATGCGCTAGATCTGGACATCATATTCCGTCCGTCTCTGTTTTATTTTGCATATAAAAAAAAAGATTTTGCTCAATCTAAAAATTTAACTAGATACAGAAAATAATTTTGTTAGTTCAAAATAATTATGTAGGAAACTAGGCATGAAGGATAATACTGCAAAAAGTTTTAATAATCTAGCTTCTGAGCGTTCTACATAATTATTTTGATAGTTCAACAAAATTATTTTTAGATTTCTTTTAGAGCTAAATTTTTAGATACTTTAGCAAAACCATTCTTTCCCTGTACGCGTTCGAGCTGTTTCTTTTGAAACACGTGGAAATATCTAAAAATTTAGCTACGGATCTCAAAATAATTTTATTAGATCATAATTAAATATTTACGTAGGAAATTCAAGCATGATGGCCAATACAAAAAAATTTGATAATCTAGTAACCAGTTTGACCTACATAATTATTTTGATAATTTATTAAAATTATTTTCAGATTTGTATATAATTAAATTGTTTAATACTTCAGCAACTTCCGTTCTTTCGTATATGCAAGTTACATCAAAGAGATACCATTTCGCATTATAGCATGAAAAGTTTTAACAGCCTCGTATTAATTCTTAATAAAAATTTGCGGGATATTTTCTATTAGTAAGAGATATATCATCGATTGCGATGAACAATGATAATTTTCGATATATTTCAATAAAAATTCTATAAAGATTATACACGGAAAGAATGATTTTTCTGAAGTATTTAAAAATTTAATTACAGATCTAAAAACAATTTTATTTGAACTATCAAAATAATTATGTAGAACGCTCAAACTGGTTGCTAAAATGTTAAAACTTTTTGCAGTTACCATCAACACTTAAGCGTTGTTTAATTATTTTGATGGTCCGACAAAATTATTTTCAGATCTGTATCGAACTAAATTTTTAGATACCTCTGCAAAACCGATCTTTCTGTGTATTATTTCTTATAATGTCTGATAAAAAATGTGTCTCTTAGATTTGTGCCTGCAATTGAAGGTATCAGTTATAAAGATAAATGTTTTTTTAATTGAACATCAATTAGGTACTATTATAAAAAATTGATTTGCACTATCTCTGTAATAGCTATTATGTAATTTTTATTCGTTGTCTTGAAAATCTATCAGCGTTGTCTGTACATTATGTCATACTTAACGTTTCAA
Source organism: Cephalotes varians (assembly GCA_037157785.1). Classification (NCBI taxonomy): domain Eukaryota; kingdom Metazoa; phylum Arthropoda; class Insecta; order Hymenoptera; family Formicidae; genus Cephalotes; species Cephalotes varians. The sequence continues at coordinate 648,249 of JANQDE010000058.1, read as the reverse complement.
ATGAAATATTGAATCGTCATTCTGCGGCACAATCGCGAGGATTTTCATTCGTTTCACATGTAAATCACCCTCGAGGAAAGGGTTAAGCGAGAGGGATGTACGAAGAATAACGCGCGACATGCAGAAAGAAAATGCGCAAGACTTGGAGGACGCGGTGAAAGGAGGCTCAGGATGCACCCGAGGTGGCGCGCGTGTTCCGGGCGAGAGAGGAGGAACGGGGGGGGGGGAAGTGTGAGGGAAGGTGTGAATGGCAGAGCCGCGGGGCACCCCAGGAGTGAAAATCCGGAAAAATATGTCATCGTTTCATCGACAGTCATCACAAAGAACCGAACGAACGAACGCAGGAGCGAGCGGCTGAATGTGGCGCGTGTTGGCGTACGTGCTTTTCCACCGCCATCCCTTCCTCCCCCATGTATCACCCTTTTCTCCCTCTCGAATGGATACTAGTCTCCCCTTCCGCTCTTCCCTTCCCCCGCGTCCTGGCTCTCTTTTTTTCTCTTCTTCGCACAGCCTCCACCTCCGCATCTCCGCCGCCGATGCAGTCATTGTGCGCTGCTCATCCCGGTGTATTGTCGTCCGAAACAATGATTTCATAAAAATACACGCGAGAGGACGCCGATGACACGGGAGCGGGAGCCACGAGAGTGAGGATAGGAGGGTGGAGGGGGAGGGGGAGTGAGCAGGTTGGGATGCGAGGAGCGGCCGATTTTTATGAGAGAGGTTTTTTCGCCCGGTGATTTTTTTCTCCTTTTTTTTCCGGAGGACGAAAGAGAATCGAGTTGCCGTGCCGTTTTCGGCGCAAGCAGATTTTGTCACACACGTGTTACCTTCGGTGACGTAAACTTCTCGCCGGACTCTTTTTCATTTCGCTCTACGTACTAATCGGATCGCCAGGGGCCTGCTCGCGCGCGCGCACGAAAATTCAGTTATTTTAAATTTCATTACGCGTAACTCGGAGATAAGCTGGAAATTGAATAGCGCATCGGCAGCGGGTTAAAAGTTTAACCCGTTTATTCGCCGGTGTATTTAGAAGCGAGGGAGATAAAGAGATAGACAGACAGATAGATAGAGAGGGGAAAGAGAGAGAGAGAGAACGGTAGCCACCGAGAAATTCCATCGCATTTCTCATTCGAGAGCTTCGTGACGCGCGGCTCGAGTCCCCGAAGTCCCGAGACGATTCGATGGCAAATGACGGGTTATCGAGTGTCTGCCGTCGTGGAATTCCTTGCTCGACACGGCTACGAGAAGTTCGACGTTCGAGTTCGGCGGCGGGCGGCCGCAGGGACGGAAAGGGCGGAGGGTTATGAGAAGGTGGGGTAAAAGGGACGAGAGAGGCTAGAGGCGTTTTTCGGGCTTCCTGCCGCGGCGTGCAACAGGTTATAGTTTTTGGCATACACCTCCACGCTTCGTCCGTTCCCTCTCTCTCTCTTTCTCTATCGCACTTCTCCTCTCTTTTCATCCACCCTCTCCCGTTCGTCCACCCCGTCGCACTCTACGTTATTCTATCCACGGTATTTCTCTCTACTGGCTGCCGCGCTTGCAGCCTGCCGGCTGGCTTTATCCGATTGCGATTCCTCGCGAAAATTCGAGTCAAAGGGGTAAGCCGAGGTATTCTGACCGTCGCCGACCTATCTCAATAAAATCGTGCCGGCACTCTCCGCCGTTACGTGGCTCGCCTCGGTCCCTATGAATCTCTTCGTCGAACGAAATTGCCAGCGAATTTTCCAGCGAATCATCGCGCAAGTTTCTATCTTTTTTTATATTCTTAGATACTTTTAAAATATTTGTAAGAAATAAAAGAAACCTCTAAAAAAGGATACCAATTGTAATTTACACCAAATATGGAGAATATGATTTTAAAAATTACGTTGAAAGTTGAACTACTCGATAATATTAACGTAGTATTGCAATATGCATTGATAAAAAAAATAATTAGAAAGTTTTAAAAAGATATTGAGATGAAAAGTTCTGTATGTATATATGCGTTATAAGGTTTATTTCAACATCATTAGGAGAATCAACTTATCCGTGAGAATTGCGGGAGTAAAACTTGACACTGTGTGTGATCTGCGACGGGAAAATTTGAGGCAAATGGAAAATTTCAACGAAGAAGAGATGATCCAACGAAAAGTTACGAAGTGGTTTCATCTCTATTCATGGCTTACATCTCAGAGGCGCTTCGTCACTTTCTAATCTTCAACGAGAGGTTTTACGGCCCGCCAAATTTTCTGCGATTATTCAACGAAGTGCTACCACACTCTTCTCACTTTTTTATCCATAATTAACTCGGCGATTACGTCGTCATAGAAAGTTATATTAATATATAACATGTATATATATCTGCAGTATTATCACATCTTTCCTATCAAAATTGAAAATCAAACATGGTTTACATAATTTATGTAAGAAAATCGATTCGTTCAATCAACGATTGCAAAGAAAAGAAAAAGTATTGTACCTATAAAATATCACAAGTATCTTCAAGTGTAATATCTCTAAGTCTTCGATATATGCTGAAAACTTTAAATGCTTGAAATCGTTTTACACGTATAAACATTTTTAATTACATGTAAAAATATATAAAAGAATTGTAGAGAAAGACAAATTTCGCGTACAATTAGCAGGTTATCACATCTATTTTCATGGAAGCTACATTTTCATCTAACAAAAGATTATACTTACAGATATCATTGCAGAGATATGTATATCGCACCCTATCTGATACTATAGCCGGGCGAAACGCATTAACCCTTTCATCGCGAAAAAAGAACGTCGCGTAAAAAATAGGACTCGAGCGGGAGAAAAGCCCGGGGGAGAGAGAGACTCGACCATATCGACGCCCTAGGACTCGAATTTTCAGCCGCCCGCACTCCGAAACCCCCGGTAGTGTCCGTGCCACCCYCCCCCCCCCCCGTGCCGCGCCGCGCCTCTTGTCGGCTCGCCCTCTTTTTTTCAGCGCGGGTCCTCGCGGCGCTGCGGCGCGTCGAAAAAAAAAGCTCGATTTTTCCCTCGCTACACTTCTGTGTTATTTGCTTTATGGAACGCCTGTTACAGATAATATAATAGGCATTCATCGCCGCGTATTGTCCCCCGACGAAGCGCCGTGCGCGCCGGGGCTTTTGCATTTTTTTCCACCCTCCCCCGTCTACCCCCATTTTTTGTCTCACCACCACGACCGTCACCGCCGTCGCTACCACCCGCCCGCCACCGCCACCACCACCATCAACCCCCAAGCCGCGGCTACTCGCCGACGATGACGGCGACGACGATGCCGACGTCGACACCCGCTACTAGCACACATCGCGCGTAGGCCGACGCTGGTGCCGACACCGACGCCGACGACTGACGCCATCGCGCGCCAACCACCAATGCGGGACACACGGGGCTCGGCGTGCGCGCACGCGAGCTCTCGTTTTTATTATCCGCGTTTTTTGGAATTTTTCCAGTGGCGCCCGGCATTGTTTCACGGTTTGTCATTGTTATACGCCTACATCCTGCCAAGCGAGGGCTCTACAGCAGAGCTCTATACCCTCCCTCCCCCGTTCTCAATCGTCCCCCTCGCTGCCACTCTCGTCCTCCGTGTCGCGCGGTCGCTAGCCACATGTGCATGCACAGGGTGCGTCGAAAATCCTTCGTTTCCTCTTAAAAGTTGCTTACATATGTTCCGAGATAGAGAAGAGTAAAAGAAGTTACTTTATCGTATTTATCTATAATGTTGTTTGCAGGGATTACATACATATTTCTCTCCTTTTAAATGATTCATCGATGATTCATTGATACAATCATCATTAGAGATAAATTGGCATAAAGACGATTATTACTTAATTCCCTTTTTTTTTATATTTTTCTTAAAATTTTGGCCAAAATAAGATTCTCTTAAAATTGAATAAAAAAATCGAGCGACATTAAGATTTTCTTATTCATGTAATTGTTTAAGAATTATAATTATACGTATAGTTCTTGGAGACATTTAATTTCAGTTCTGCAATTCGGGATCACCGTCAAAATTTTGCTAAAGAAAAATGAATTTTAAATTGTCTTTTGACTCGAAACCTTCTGATACACCCTGTATATAGTTCTCTTTAATTTTCTCGCGCGATGACGATGACAAGGAGGAAGAGGCTCGTTCGCTACCGTCGCTAGGGAAAGCTCGATGATGACTGTCAAATGACTCCGGGCATTGTCGATATTCCGGCGTTATCATTGCGAGTGCTTCCATCCACGTTCGATACGCTACCGTCTGTTCCGTGTACGGGCTTAATGACTCTGTCAGGGAATGAATCGGGATCATGAAGAAGAACGGTGGTACCGGGATCTATTCTTAGCCGGTCGACTAAATAAAGGCAATAAATCGCGCAGGAGTCCGTAGGTAGATTTATCTAGTCCCGAGAGAGTAAACAGTGCGAAACAATAAGGCGGGAATGTGTTTATTTGTTAACTACGTCTCGATTAGGAATTCTTAGACGATTCGATTTGCGATCAATGAAAATTTAACGGCACACCATTCTGCGCCATATTTCAATTATTAACATTAAATATCTTGGTCACACGAAGTCTCGGTTTGACATTACGTTTTCATTGTTGCGAATGTAAATCTCACGTCGTAATCGAGTTAAGGCTATTGACGCGTCTCTTAATAGGCTCTATGTTCGTTTCTTATCGATTCATGTAAAAATAGAGATATCGCGACGACTCCAAGTTCTTTCAGGTTCTTTGTTCCATATTCACCATTCGCGCATTTACTGTTGTACGCGACTGTCCGACCTGCGTATTTATATCGGACACGATCTTTCTGTCGGACAATAAAACTCACGCGATTATCTAGCCTCGCATATTCCACACTAAACGCGACGCCTATATGGAAGCGCGCACGCAGATTCTGGATTTTTATCCGGTTTATTGCGAAGATACGTTCTCCTATTCGAAGATCGATAAACGCGGTTACGCGTGATTCCACAAGTGAAATCGCCGAGTAACGACGACGAGCTATCGCATTAATGAATCCGCAATCTCTCGACCATGCGACGACGCATTTTTCGATCATCCTTCGATACACGCTTAGTCGCTTTTCGCCGAGGACATAAAGAATGAGAACGCGTTACACGGCCGAACCAGTCGTTAAAATCGCTAATGAAAGTGACATCGCCGCGCAAGAAAAAAAAAAACTCGGCATAAACTTATCGCTGGCATTGGGAGAGCTGCAACGGGAGAGCGTCATCTCTTCCATTGCACGCGCGGAATTAAATGCTTTGAGCAAACCAATGGTCGTTCGAACTCGTTCTTCAGACCGCGACTTTTATTCGCGCGATCGTAAATTCTCTTCGCAGCGCTATTAAGAGCTTAATGGGGATAAACAAACGCGATTTTCCACGGCCGGCCGTGACGTCAAAAGTTACATAATACGTCTTTATTCATTCAATAATCTAATAATTAAATAGGCAGGAAATAATATTGCTGCTATATAACAGATTACTGCGATTAGAAAAACATCGCAAAGAGATAAGCAAAAAGATAAAAATTTATTGGCTCATTTTATTATTTTATCCTCGATGAATAAGATCAGAATCTGTTTGTTTTTTATTTTTTATTTGACTACATTTGCAAGTTTAAATCCATAATTATTGTCACCCGCATCATTTCTCAAATTAAATAAAAATAGATCGAAACGCTTAGCATCCTTTATTTATCAATATTAATAAGTGTAAGCTATTTAATGTGATGAGCTCTTGAAATATTAACAATAATCAATTAATCTTAGAAGGGCTAATAAGAGCAATGCCGCAGTTCACAGAGCGTAATCAATTAATGTAATTTATTATCTATATTTACAGACGTTTCGGCTTTCCTTTAAGCCATCCTCAGTGTATGAAAGTACATTCTTGTCAACGTTCGAATGGGTTTACGTTAATAATACGCTCTGTTAACTGCGACATTGGTCTCATTAGTCCCTTATTTATCTTTTCAAAATTTGAAAAACGTAGACGCAATATCGGCGATTTACCGATCAGTAAAACGCGATAATTGCGACATGCACTCACATACACGTGCGCGGCATCGCGTGTTTGCAAAACGCACATACGAAAAGTACTGATCCGAGAAGAGTCGTCGCTCGGAAATCGGAAACAAACGGTCATCGCGTTCGCTGCTGCTCCCGCTCGTGATCGCTCGTTAAAATCGTCGGTGAGGAACGACAATTAAAGAGACGCTCGCACCGGTATCTATTCCCGGGCCGCCGCGTGCCTATCAGCGATCGCGATGGCCGATCGGTACGGGCGGCTGTGTATGACGAATGCGAGTATCGACGCGGGTCCGAATCGGCGGCAGCGGCGACGGCCGATAGCGTCGATCGCCTGGCCCTTCATTCCCTTTGCGCCCCTCACCCTCACGGCCTTCCTATCGCTCTCTATCGCCTCCGAAATGCGTAAAGCGCACGCGATAAACGCGCACTCACACGCGCGCGTGCATTCGCGTGCCGCGCCTCTGCGCGCGTACAAGAGAGCATATGCGTGTGCACAGCCACCCTTCCGCGCGCGGAATGGCCGCGCCATTAAGTATACCCGCTGCGTTTATCATTTTGGCTTTATGTTTACGTTTATGGTTACGACCGTGCCGCGTATCCCGATTCGTCGTCCCTTTTCGCCTTTTCGCTCCGTGTGCCCTATTTTTTCGTTTCTCCCCCTACAATCCCGCGAACCCTTCCATTCAGCGAAAATGACGGGCGGTTAGCGAGGATGAGGGCCCACTTGAGAGGATGGCACGATATCTCTTCGGTAGAAATCGATGTTGTAGGACAATTCGAGCATAAAATTTTTTTTATTTTGCTATCGTCAGAGATCAAAGTTAAAAAAATTTTGTCGTTAATTGACATTCTCTTTTTAGTTTTTACAAGGCAGAAAACGGCTAGAATTTCAATGCAATCTTTGCTGGCAGATAATAGTTTCGAATCGAATCGTCTTTACATTCTGCCTTTCTTGTCACTGGGAGGTAGCAATACACTACAACAGCAAAAGATTAACAAAGCTAACGAAGCAAAACGGTAATGATAGTAAGTACGATATGTCTTACTATCAGAGTTTTAAGCATGCGTTAGCTAACGGTAAAGCCAATTGTTTCCTTAATGGGCGCGTAACGCAAAAAGTTGCAACGTGGACGGTTTGCCGCAAATTACGCGAGCGGTTACGACGATATCCATCTTCGGTTTCGCAGTTCGGCAACTTCATGAAATGAGTTTATGTTTGCACGCGTGATGATCGTACGTTCTTTCGGGTACATCTGTGAACAATGGATTCTCTTCTATTAAAAGTGTGAATTAGTTTTGAGGGATTTTTTTTAGTTAAAACGCATTTATTCAAAGAAAATAATATGAATTACATTAATTAAAATATATCAATATTTGCTTCCGTTTTCTACAACTTTTTCCTATTTTTCTGCAATTCTGTATCTTCCAAACTTTTTCGGCTGTCCTGAGCGTTCTTTGTCACTGATCAAAAATCACCACCTCTGAACCATCTAAATCAGTATTCACATGTTTTAATTGATGGAGAAGACTCTCCGTAAATTTTAACAAGCTTTTGATATCTACGGTTTGCTTCTCATTAAAGTAGAGTGACAAATGTCGAAAATGCTCTTTTGAAAGTTCCTTTTTAATGCTCTTAAAAATGCGATTGTTTACGCATCTGCTGCTTGAAATATTCACCAGATATCAAACATAAAAGTTAAATCTTTGATATGTGCGATTCGGATTCGTACGCTGAAATTTAGAATTAGAGCCCTCTTTTGAAAGCCCTTAAAACTAATTCACATTCATAATAGATGTAGTAAAGCAAGATGCTAAAAAATATATATATTGTTTTTTATAATACTCAATATACAACTATCATGATTTTTGAAGTAGAACAGGGTAGGCATTTTTTGAACTTGATTCACTAGATCTAGGAGAGGACGAATCATTGTCTACTATTGGCTACGTGAAAGAAGGATGCGGTCATTCATTGCGTTATTGGCGTCTCGCGCGCGCGATCGTCATCTCGATTCTCCCGCGCTCGCGTTGAACGAACGCCCTCCCTGCCGGTTTTATCGGCCGCGATTCGCGGTTCGACAATGACAGCGTCAGCAACGACGCGTGGTACGCGGCGGTAGGCGACAAACAACGGCAATGGAATGACAAACGGAATGACAAACAGGAACGCGTCAACAAAGGACCAGCGCGTGCTGAAAAGAGGACGAGCGCGCGTCAAGCGCGGGTCGCGTACAACCACCCGACGAGGTGGACGGCGGAGGATGGAAGGGCAAGGGGACAGCGAGGGTGGTTGACGGCACACGAGGGTTGTAGCAAGGGGTGTTACGGGCTGCGTGCGCGATGACCGGCAGCGGTATCGTATTCATAGCGGCCGCGATATTGCCGCGAGATTCGCGAATTTCCAGCGGCAGGCCTCCCGCGCGGACCTCCCCTTCGCCGCTCCGCGCTCCATGCATTTAGAAGCCCCCGTTAGAAGGTGCGTAGTCGAAAGTCTAATTAATTGGATATAGAGCGGCACGCCGCCTGGGCGTTCTGTGGAGGGTCTGACCCTTTCATTCCCTACGCCGAACGGTCAACTCTTTGACGAGTCCCGCGTTGCGCCTCTTTGACAATCGCTATTTAACTCACCCATGGAGACGTTCCCGAATTAATCTAGATTCCGAATTAATCTAGATTTTGAATTAAGATTACTTACTAGATTTTATAAAACTATCTATAGATAGCTTTATAAGAAAAAATCTGTATTATATCATCTATATCGAAGAATAAAGGACGGAGTGACTAATAATAAATGTACTTCCGGATAAAAATTTCGAAAGCTTGAAAAAAAGATAGATTTAAGTAATAAGAACTTAAATCTCATATAGGTAGATTGAATGTAAAAATTTCAAGAAACTATTTTCGCATTCATTTTATTCGTCCAATTTCCGAGTTGTTAATACAGCGTCCAGTCTTTTTCCTATGGTGAATACAATGGAAATTGATAGGGATGAGTACGGGATACATCGATGTCGTGAGGAGTAATCGCGGCGATCAGTGTCCTTTTCTGTAGTTCCTCGTCTTCTCCCTCCGACTTTCTCTCTGCTCTCTCCCCCCTCACAACATCCTGTGGGGTACGCATTTGTTCGCCGTCCCTGCGAAGGGAAGAGGGGCAGGTGGGAGGAAGGGGAGAACCATGTACACCGTCACGAGAGGCATTGTGTGCAGATTTTCCTCATTTACTACCAGGCGATGCCGTCGATTGTCTAGGATGATGGCGCAAATTATGCGAGTCACACCTAATTGGCAGTGACCGTGGGGTCGCGTGGGACGTGGGACTACGTCACGTATACGCGTATGCATCGCGAATCGCCGCGTTAATGATGAAGAGCGAGCGGGGGGAAAGAGATGTGGAGAGAAGAGGGAAATGCATTTATTTATTCTTCAATGGAGGGGGATCTATTAATCTTTTAAAAGCACGTAATAATTGGCGGCGATGTAAACTCATGGAACCTTTATGACAATGATATGAACTTAAGCCGAACCTAAACATTTCTGACAAAAAAACAGTTCCTGCTGAAAATTTTATTCTCAGAATTCAATATGCGACTATTGTAGCATTAATTACATTTTATCAAAATAAATATATATAATATTATAATATAATAATATTGTATTATTAAATAATAATACAATAGCAATGGTAATTTAAGCAAATAGAGGAAGATCATAGATCATTTGAAACTGAATCGATTTAGAATTCCATAGGTAGATCACAGAATAAAGAAAATATTGAATTTTTACTTTAAAAATGACACATCTCAAAACGTTAACAATAATAAGTTAACATCGACCGATATGTTAATGCACAACTGAATATATTATCAATAAGTATATTTGGTCAGAACAGGGATTTTAGTGCTTTTTTAATAATTTTTTTAATAATATTTATATGCGTGAATTTTGTATATATTTATCAATTCTGCGACCCGTGCGTCGAAACATTTTCGGTCAGTGAAATAAAACATAGTTATGAATAGAAGACGGAATATTAATCACGAATTAAATATTGATAATAAACATCTTTTAAATACTGAAGAATTTGTGAAAAATATTCCTCAACTAAGTGATATTCGAACTTGTTTAAAATATTAAGTTTCCCAGAAAAGAGGAAGTCATTTTTTAACTTACAAAAAATGTTTTAACTTGACAAAAAATTATTAACTAATCAAATAATTGAAAAAAAAATTTTTTAATATGATCAAATGTTATTTTTATTATTTTTGCTTAATCTTTTTATGACTTCACCTCTTTTAAGGATTGTGAAGCAAAATACCACTCGAGTTGTGATGATTTTTTATGAAGTTAAATTAACTTTTGATGATTAACAGATAATGTTTTTCCAATTCATTCATGGTAATAACTCAAGAATCAAGTTTTTTAATTGTGTCATTTTTTAGTAAGAGTATGTCAAATGCATTCGGGGTTCAATTTTATCGTAAACTAATTTAATTATTATCTGGTAATAATTTAATTATTATTTGGAATCTCTCTAAGACTCGTAGAAATTCGTTCGCTTTACGCGGGTTCGCGCGATGTTGTTTGCGGAATGAGCTCCTAAATGTTAATTAATTCTCTATTTTCGCGGATCGAATAATTGAGGCTCATCCTATTTTAATGTTAAATGTTGAACGTGCTAATGTCGAATTTACCCGGCGACTAGGTTGGAATTTCGATTTGTTGCATGTAATAAAATTACAATCATTGACGCGGGCCGCGCAATTCCGCCGGCGCGTAAACGGGCGCGTTATAAAAACGCGCGGCGGCAATACCGCGAGTTAATCAGAGGAATTACACGTATAAATCGTTGCGATAGTTTGTAGATTGCTTTTTTATTAATTCACCGGCCCCCGGTATCGCGGACTGTGATTGGATAAATGGCTCGGTTCGCCATGGAGGAGGCGCCGGCGTGTTTTTCATCAACTTTGTTGAAAAACCCCGCTTTTGAATAAAAGTCGGTTAGAGCCCATTGTGGGACAGAGCGATCTCAATATGGATGAGTATATCGGTACATAACGCTTTGTGCCTTTACCTGGCGATAATTTGTAGCCCGTAGCCGGCGATATATCTTCACCGCGATATATCTATACACATCAATTTTAACTTTTAAATATGTAGGGTCAATCGGGATAATTGTGACGGTGCAGCTGCAGCGGACTGGGCGCTACATTTTCCAGGCACGGAATTAATAGTCGTCATAAAGTAAGAAATATTGCCGAAAATATCAAATGAAATAGTCGTTGTTCAGAAAATGATGGCAGTTAATTTAATACGCGCTACATAATATATGCGATAAAATTGTCAAAAAAATAGTTAACTATTTATCGAGGATCGTTATCCGTAGTCAATGGACACATGACGCCTCGTTCGAGGAATTGAAAGTCATAAACGGTTTTCTCTCGGACGTTCTTTCGGACGTTTCTCAACTTTGGAACCTTTTCCGGCGAGTACGCCATCAAGATGATTAAACGACGCGCGCGATGTTTGAAGATAAAAGGGCATACAAAAGTCTCCTTCGAGACTTAAAGACAACTCCGGAATGAGTGGACTTTTAAGGTGCGCAATCGACGACGAAGTCCAATCGGCGATGTTTCGGAAATCGGATTTTCGCGGAATTACGTGAACGGGCTGTCTTCGGATCGGCTAACTCGATAAACACGGTATTAACTACGGACTCCCGTTTTACTTTTCTACTCCCGAAAGAACTTCATGGAGCGGCGCGAGGAGTTTTTGCGGTAGCCTCGATAATTACTCGATTGCAGTGTTGGGGTACTTGCCGAGTACCTCGAGAGCGAGAGAGAGAGCCAAGAAGCAGGAAGGGATTGGGAAAGCGGGACGGAGCAAAAAAAACGACGAACGGCAGAAAATTGACCTCGCGTTATCGGCCGTAGTGATATTTGCATTCCACTCGTAGTCGCGTATGCACGCGCGCATTTTGTTACTCGGCTTTCGTCTGAAGCGAAAGCTCTCACCCTCCCCCTCCTACCCCGCTCGGAGATCGTATCCGTATCCTTTGGGCTCCCGATGCTCTCCTGAGCCGAACGCGATAGGAGACGCGTCCTAGTTTCTCGAAGTAGATATTATTTAAATTTCAAGTGGATACCATTTAAATTTGAAAACGGAGCTTGGAATGCTATTTACCGGTGACGCAACGGCGACTTTACAAACAAGACATAAATCTATCGTTGGCTATAAATCTGCGGCGTCGTAAATTATCATCTCACCGTAAATGAATTAAATATTTCCACTATGCGAAATAAACTCCCTCTAAAAAATGGCAATTATGGTAGCACCGAAAAATCGCATCTTTTCTCTAGACTCGATGGATCTCATAATCGATTGTAAGATCCTCGTCGCGGAAGCATTCGTTCTGGAAATTTTACGTTGTTGATCGATTAGTTCCGATTAGCCGAACGATTGATGTACTGGCTGATCGATAAGGATCATTCTCGATAAGTAAATCGGTGAATGAATATCACGTTCAATTAATGTAAGGCATTAACGAGCCTCAGGACGTCAAATAAATATTGACGTGGTCGTTAAGCCGTATACGTGCTGTTTTTATTTATGCCGATCGCGATCGGACGGATATTGAAATTTATTTCGTCGGGCGCGGCCCCGCGCGCGCGGGAGCAACGCTTTAATGCCGGCCGACCCCATTAGAAAGTTTAATGGCAGAATGCGTAAAGTTTTATTTCCGCGGAAGGAAGAGGAAAAAAAAAACACGAAGCGGGGTACAAGCGCGCGCGAGAAATTTAATACTCGCAACGACGGAGCGTTTCAATCGCGAAGGAATCGTATCGCGGCGCGGCCTCGTCGGATACCGGCGGCGAGCGTAAACGTTTATTTGCCGCTCCTACATCTTTGATGAGGTTGCGCCCTACTAAAAGTCGTATCTACCGTGGAGAGGGGGTGTGATATAAAAGGCGCGCGGGCCGCGTAATAATTTAACACGCCGTTGGCGAATCCGAGTCTTCGAGGAAAGTCCGACGTTTAAATAGATCATCCTTTACTCACGACTACCGGCGATAATGTATCGCCGCGCGATTTATTCGACCGGAAGGATAAAAGCACGAAGCAAAGAATATCGATCGGCCTGCCTTATCGTGTATGTTGTAAAATGTCGGATTACAATGGATCTCGTTGGATCTCCACGCGGATTCGTTACGAGAATCAATCGCGATAGAAATCTCGGTGCATTTGTCGAAACGAAAATATTTTTTTTATTAATTATTTAAAAGAATGAGCAATGAGCCTTGCTGGATGTCTGTAGCAAATTATACTTTTATTCTATTATAGATGTTTATAATTTATAGAATTTGAAACCAAACAATAATAACTCATGAGTTATTATTGTTTGGTTTCAAATTCTATAAATTATAAACATCTATAATAGAATAAAAGTATAATTTGCTACAGACATCCAGCAAGGCTCATTGCTCATTCTTTTAAATAATTGATTTTAATCTTCTGAGCCATTATATATATTTATTATTTTTTTTATTATTTAAACTTCTTTATTAATCATCCTATATTATTATTATTATTATTATTATTATTTTTCTGTCATTAAAACTCTTTTCCGGTAACGATTAATTTAAGAATATATCGCACTCTGACTTCAAAAGCGGCACAATTCGAAAAATATGATTTTAGAGTGAACGAATTAGGTAAACGTTATTCGATCGAAAGAGTGAATTAATCTAATTTTATAGTTCGTCTATCAAATAGCACTTGTATCGTTCTTAAGGTTTTCAAAGAGATCATAACACCTTCTACAACACACAGTGCGATACATTTTGAGTTGCGTTGATTTTGTAAATAAAAACAGGAGTTTTCTACAGAGAATATCTTAAGTTAAGACAGTTTTATTGATCGAAGTTTGAAGAAGAATTTTATTTGGAATTTAGTTATTTTAGTTGATCAAGGTAAATATATATTCTTGATATTTACTATCAAAAGCATCTCAAAAAGATGATTTTTAAGAATTGTGAAACGAAAATTAGAAAAATAATATTTAATCATGTTTCTACACGGAAAGAATGATTTTGCTGAGATATGTAAAAATTTAGCTAGATACAGATACAGATGCTTATTAATATATTTTCTGGCTGGCCTCCTTATACTATCCACACAACTAATTAATCAATTTCCGTGTTTATTTAAACATTATTTGAGTGGATTGTGCAATCACGATTTCCTGTTTAAAGAGAAAATATTTAAAAATTTTTGCAAATTTGGAATAATTTAAAATAATTTGCATTTATGCTAAAAAAAACTTCTAAAAATAATCTGATATATCTGAAAATAATTTGGTTAGAAACTCTTAAACATTGACAATGCTACAAAAAGTTTTAACAATCTAGTAACCAATGAACGTCTTACATAATTATTTGGTTCAAACAAAATTATTTTCAGATCTGTATCTACCTGAATTTTTAGATACTTCAGCAAAATTCCGTATAAGAGTATATTCTTTTTGTCGATATTATTTGATTAGTCAATTATTTTCTGTCAAGTTTTTTCTCTTTTCTGGAAAACTTACTTTTTCGCATTTTTTTTTTTTTTTAAGTCAGAATGCGATATTCACGCTCGGTTCTTAAAACAGAGAACTTTAAAACGAGTATGACTGTATCTTATTTCCGCGGCTTAATACAATCGCTTTAAAATAAAGGCGGAGTAGAGTCTTTGAAAAAGAAAAAAAACGAATGGTTTAAAATCGTAGGCTCGTGTCGGCTTTCACTATCTCGGTGAGATAAAAGCGGCGCGATAACGCATCGCGATGCAGCGCGCTCGCATTTGCGGTGCATAACCGCGCGCCACGCCGAGTCGAGTAGCCGGAGCACTCGACGTAAAGGCAAACGTGCTTTTCCCGATAGCCCGATCTAATGCACTCCACGTGTCCCGCGACTATCTTTCTCTCTTCCTCTTTCTCTCTCTCCGTCTCTCTCCATCTACCAAACTTACCGCTGCCTGTTTTATCTCAGCTCACGTAGCGCCATTGATTGCGCCGCCGACGTGAGCTCGGGTGCAAGGATTTCGGAAGGTCATAGGATGTTCGAATGATAAGTAAACTTTTGAATAAACACTCGCGAGATTCGAGAAAGACGATATCGAACTTGTTTCATCGTGGTGTAACTTCGATGTCTGTCGGGACCGTTTCTCTCTAACTTTGTCTGTAATGCTTGACGCGGCATCGATATTACGAGGAAAGCGAAAGTACGTCGTTCTGACGCAATGGAATTTTTAGAGTAACCGCCATTCATTGGCATCGTAAAAGATTTCAAAATGCGTCGCCAATCTTCCTGGTGAAATATTTTAAAAGGAAATATCTCAGAGATTATCGCACTCATGAAGATTTTACGTCACTTTCGCTTTTAGCGTAAATGCAAATTATTTCAAATTTGTAAAATATTTTCTCTTTAAGCAGGAAATCGCGATTGCGCAATCCATTCGGATATTTAAATAAACACGGGAATTGATTAATTAGTTGTGTGGACTGTATAAGAAGGTCAGCCAGACGAAAATACATTAACAAGCATATAAATGCGCACAATCTTTAATACATATTCATCGTATCGTTCGAGATCTATGTAAAAAATATTTAATATAAGTATTTTTAGACATTTTATCTTAATAATCAATCTTCTGAGCGCCTGTTTCGAGAATAATCATACGAATAATCATTTATCGGAATCGAAATTTCGAATCCAATAACAATATTCGAATGCAAAAAATATATATTTATTGCAGTTCTAGCAAGAAATCGTAAAAAAAACTAACAGACTTTTTTAATAATACGGATTAAATTGCATTGCATACATAAAAAAAAAGGTAAAATGTTTCCTCTGCAGAATTACGTTTCAAAAAATAATTATTGATTCTTTTTATTCAATTTTATGGATGTTTTCGGATCCAAGAATCAATCGCGCGTTCCTTTGGCGTCTGCTCGAATTTTTAATAAAAAATACAGGGAGGAACGGCAAGCTGGTGGATATTTCTCGCGGTCAAAGGGCGGCCGAGAGTGGCGAGTCGCCGTGTACGCGTGCATCTGCGCTCGGCTTACGTGTTGTACGCGAATGAACGGTAAAAATCATATCCATATAACCGAGAGGGTGGAAAGCACCCCCCGCTCTCACCGGTATTGGTTATATTTAAATGGGTTTAATGCCCCGACCGTACCCTCGATCGCTTGCCGACCATCCCGCAGAGAGAGCCGTTCTTTCTCTTTTTTCTTCTCTGTCTCCGCTCTTCGCCATCCCCCCTCGCCCTAGAGCACTCACCCTTCACCGCCTCAATCCGCGTCACCTCCGACGCGAACCCCGCACTTCGAAGGTTAAAGCACGCTGTCGATAAAAAGCAAGTGTGCCGGATGAGACGAGGAGCGCGCGTACGCTAGGAGGGTGCAAGAGAGGATGCAACAGTGGGGTAGCAGGGGTGAAATGACAGAAAAGGAAAGAGAAGCCCTCGAGAGCCGGTGTCATTTCCATTCTTCTTCCTTCTTCTTCCCTTCTCTACCACCTTCTCCACCCTTCCGTCCGGTTTCACTCTCCACAATTAGGTATATTTCGACTCACCCTCTCGACATTGTTTTCGCGGCATCTCGAGTGAGCTTTTCGCTCGAGATTCCTTCCGCGCGGCGACGAGACGGCTTATCCTTCTCCAGTACCTTTTTCCATCTCTTCGCGATCGCGATATTACGAAACTAGCGCGAATACGATCGAGAATTCAACTCGTTTCGTATGTGCCTTTTTAGATTATCAGAATAAATTGAACGGATCAGTAAAACTGAGAGAAATTATAAAGTACGGGCGCGATAAAAAAATATGATTGAATTTCTAACAATGAAAAATTAATATAAACGAAATTATGAAGGAAAAGTTTCCTGTAAATTTCTAGTTGGAATTAAACTGGATATATTTATCTTTATCTTAATCGAATTTTTATAGAATTCGAGCGATAAAAAAACTTTGCAGCTAGACTTTTAGAAGATGAATTGTGAAAAATGTTACCCATATTTAATTAATTTTTATACTACACGTTGTAACGTGTCGCGCGTTAAATTTCGAAAGAGAAGTTACATGTACATCCATTATCTACGTCTCTTGTAACGACTTCGTTTAAAATTCAATATTAAATCTTATCGTATCGCGAAAGGATGTAATACAAGATGCGCGCGAGGTGTCAAAAGTGACGATTAGCATCACATCGCTCATCGTTTCACGATGCTCACCGTTCCTCGCGTCGTCAACGATCAATTTAATGCGCGGATCCAAAGTGAAACTTTCGACGCCGATATCTTGCGATATAATGCATATGAATTGTAACTTGCTATGTCGCGCCCGCTCAAACGTATCTCTATAAATCATTTTTTATGGCGTCTACGAAGTGACAAAAATTTTTCGCTCGGCGTGCGAGCGCGTTTACCGAACGGCCATCTTTCGCACGTCCGTCGATTAAATAAACATGATCGCAGGGCGTCACCATCGAGAGGAGATTCGCGCGGGATCGTGGCTAAAACTCGCCGCTCATCTCGAGAGCAAAGGATTGAAATGGAAAAAAACGCGCTCGCACGGGCGATGCTTGTCGACGCAACGAAAGGGATAGAATGAAAGGGGGATGGAAGCCCGAACCAAATCGGCGGAGCGATCTGCCGCTAATCCGGGCTCGGCAAAACGGTATCGCATTTTTGCGCCGTTTTGCGGCTCTGGCAAAAGGGCGGAAAAAAATCGGTGCTCGCGGGAAAAAATCGGGCTACGGTCGCAGGCAGAGGGCGGAAAAATCGAGCGGGGCGGGAGACGGGCGGGCGGACGCGGGATGAGGATAGGTGGAAAGCCGCGATCGGACGGTGACAAAAATTGTATGTAGCGCCGGGGCGACAATAATTGAAACGGCGCGTAACACCGTCCGAATCCTCGAAACCCATTTTATATTTTAATCGCACCCCGATAGGCTCGTCGCGAGCCGCTCCCCCGTGTTTCGCGATACTCCTGTACGCGTCCCTCCCGCATCCCCTTTTTTTGTCCCACTACCTCGCCGATCCCGGCTCGCGACTCTCGCGATCGCGTCTACGCGCGAGTAGATAACGCGGGTGACGTCCGACCGATGATCGAGAACCATCGCGCCGAGAAAGGGATTACGTGGACATTTGTTTGCGTTAAGAGAGGGTGAGGAAAAAAGAGGAGACGTGACATTTCGCCGTTTGATACGATTCTATGATCGACATGATCTAAATCTGTAGACATCTTTTATTTCGTTTTTTTTACGGACTTTTATTGATTTTTATTTTATTTTATTTTACCGCACTAGAAGAAAAAATCATACCAGCAACTAGAAATTTGAGGACAAATAGCACTTCAACTATGTATTATAAAAATGTGTAATAAGAACATACATCATTATATAAACTAAGAAAACATAATAGTATTAACTATAATCGTGAATATGAAATGAAAATAAATTGCAGCAGCAAGAAATCTGTGATAGCTAAATTTCAGGTCCCATTATATTAATACGTTTTGGCACTTATAACTCTTCCAGGAATAAGATTCCTGAATTAATTTTGTACAGAACTAAAAATTGTCAAGAGACATTTCTTATTTATTTTCGTTTACGAACCTAATAACTCGCTTTTAAAGAACCATTTATTAAAATATCGGTGAAAGACCTTTTGTAATAATGTTACGCCTTTTTTCCTATCCTACGTGATTTTTTATTTACGAGATATAAAATCGTCACCTCCATTTAACGGCCGCATACTACCTCGCATTATCTTCCATTAAAAAAAAATATTTGTCTAAACTGGAAGAATGTGGTTGTCACATCTTACTTGAAGTCTAATTGTGTAATTATAGTTGCTATTTCACTATTAATTAATATTTTATATACGTTGCTGCTATAACTATATTTTTATTCAATACTAGTTTCGTTCTTATTACTTTGTAAAACTAATTACAGGCGCTTAAATTGCTGTCAAAAATATAATTGCCAGAACTATTTCATTTTTTTCTCAGTGCAGCGACAACATACATTCATCTCTTTTGCGAAATAATACTTGAGTTATATAACGATAGAGTTAAGATAAACAGTGACCTATTTTAATCGGACCGTGATTTTCCATAATTTATTGAAAAAAAAAACTGTTGATATATACGATGAAGCAAAAAGTCAAGTATACATATTAATGCGATTTATAGATGCAAAAATAGTGCCTTTTCACAGGAAGTGCCTTGGTTGTTGTTTGATATAACTGCACGAAATAAATAATTGTGAAAAATCAGGCTTTTCGTATGCGACTACATTATGATATTTTCAGAGCGTTAATATTAATAAAGTAATATTTGGACATTTGGAAATTTAGGGAAAAATGAAATTACGAGATGCTTTCATTAAGGATGACGATATATATTATAATAATGCATTCGCATTTATCGCGTGGGCGAAAGCATCGAGAAATATGTTCGGAAATGAAATTTTGCCCGTTTATATTAAGATTTATATGACATGCATTTTTCTAGATGCGCAAGATTATTTTTTGCAGATCGTATGATAAATTGATATTAAGAGAAGTGTACGAGCTCACGGAGGACACATATAGAAAACTGCTATAAAATAGAATGATTTATATGCAGGAGACAAGTTACAAGTCTATGAATAGCAAAAATTGTATAAATATATATTTTTTTTACCAGAATTTCTGCGAGCGAATTTTTAAAGTCTCATATTTAGGATCGGCAAGTCTCGGGCAATATCCGTGGCTATCGGACGAACCATGTGTGGCCACTTCTGGCGAACGCGTCTCTCACGACTCTTTCTCACAAGCTTTATCGATTCACGAATACGATGTGCAGAAATGTCATCCCTTTTTTTTTTTGTAATCCACGCGTGTATACATGTACTATAATATCCAACGCGTGCGATTAGATTATTCAGGAGTTTTAATAGCCGCACTTAACGATTTATCGTCATATCAATCTGCGGTAACGAGCGGCCCGCTCTTGCGCGGCCGACAATAAATATTTACGCGTTTCCACGTTCCATTATCTTTTATTATTTCAGTATGAAATTATCCCCGATACTTTGTTGCGGGGCGCGCCGCCGTGCCTATCGTTTAATCGCATATTTAACGCGTGTCGGCTAAACTGCTGACACTATAATGTTGTCGGCGCAACGCGTCGATCCTCCCGCCCACCTTTCCCCCTACCTCAACTAGTTAACCGTTTAATCAACAAATTCCTCGCACTTTCTGTTGCAGGTGAGTAACTCGACTTTACATCAATGGCGCGACGCAGCGGTCGCAATCGACGACACTTCATGCGAGCGCGACCGGCCGGCGATTATCCGGCGTGTAATCGCCGAAGGCGATCGCGCCCAACTGTTTGTGGAAAAACTTTTCCGTAAGTCCGACTGACTCGAATTGATGCTCATTACGGACACGCGAGGCACGTATCGCAACGGTACTCGCACGCGATAAGATCGAATGACGGATGAAAGTGACGTTACATATGTGTACATATATATATATATATATATATATATCGCGCGAACAAGAGAAAAATCATTGGTTATCATAGGAAAAGTTTTCTCAGTAGCGATGGACAAAATGACAATATGATTTATTTATATTAATACAATCTGTATTTCTTTCTACAGCTTTTATTAAATTTATTATATTTAATATAAATTAAAAATATATAATTTAAAGTTAGTAGGTAATGAGTAATAATATTTTAATATTTTAATATAAATTTATTTTAATTTAATATATTTATATAATATATATTCTAATTTAATATAAATTATAAGTATAAAGTATAAACATAAAATCGTAATGAATATAATCGAGTCGACACACACTCAAAAAAATGTTTCATTGATCCAGCTAGAAATTTTACAGTTAAATATATCGCTGTTTTTCGTATGTGGTAGAAAATTGTCTGTCATACGTAGACTTTATAGCAGCAATATTCTAACAATATATACAGAAAATTTAGGTCTCATAAGCAAATATGAATAAGAGGTGTGACTGGCTATTATCTGACTGTCACGCAGAGATACCAGAGGATAGAGAGGATGTCGCGGAGAAACTTTTTTGCTACATGTGACAAATAGTTCAGATATAAATTTTTTCTCTGTCATCTATATTGATTAACTATAAAACATATACGATATCGCAGTGCTTGCCAGTCATTTATCCATTTTAACTAATTTTTCATATCTAGATAATTTTCGCTATGACTGCAAGATCTTTTTTTTTCAGTGCGTGCTTTCTACAAAATATTTTCGATGGAAATTATCAATGCTTGAGTAAATACATAGCGCATCATGCAGTTTTAATCTTAGATGTTCTAGAAAGCAGGTTTCTTCGGTCAAAATTTTGTCAAATTTTATTCGTTAAATTTATTTTTAACGGAAACACTACATCATTATCGCGATCATGAAGATAAAAATGCTTATTGGAAGACCTTTAAAGCAAGACTTCAAGAAATTTCCGTACAATCATTAATATTAAATACTTGTTACAAAACTGCTAATGAAGAACGTCGCATAACAAACTCTCGAGTCATATATCGAGAATGCAGTGTCAAAGATCGAAGCCCACGTGTCTCGCGAAGAACAATTACGCCCATCCGATTGCTCTTGGCGAGCGACTTTAACGACGAGAGACAACAAAGGTGACTAGGCCAAGAGAGGAAGGTGGGGGAGAGCTCTCGCGAAGGATGGGGGGGAAATATGGACATTAAAGGGGATTTCACGGTGCAGATTAAAATTTATCATAATCGTAAAGGCCTGCGAGGGTGAGGTGAGGATAGAGGGGGTAGAGCGGAGGCGACGCCGCGCTCGCCGTTATTTACGATTTTTAATATGCAAAGCCGTCCTCTCCGCCGCCCTCCGCGTCGCATCTTTTTGCCGAGAGCGCGCGCGCGCGCGCGCGAGCGCGTCCGGGTATGAATAAACATTAAATTCCTCGTTACTCCTTTTAATAACTTTTTATACTTCATATTTTATTAATGCCAAGACATTCCGATCGGGCCCGCTACGGCCGCGGTGCGCGGCGGGTTGCGCAACGTGATTTGCGTTTCAATAACATCTCTACGTACGCGCTAGCTTTTCTCGCTTCTTTTGTTTCCTTTTTTTTTGCTCTCTCTCTCTCTCTCTCTCTCTCATTCTTTGTATTTCTCATTCCATTTCTCGTTTCCTTGCGCTCTCTCCTCATTTATCTCTCTTTCTCCATCTGATGAAAACGACCACCGTCGTGGCTCGATGTCGCGAGGATGTTGAGAGGAAATCTGCTCGACGCGTGCGATGCAGTAAAACTTTATATATTTATTATCGGATGATAATAAATGTGTGTATATGTGGACATTCGGAATGGAATTATATCACTCTTGGAGTTACCCGATAGTTCCATAGTCTCACCGAGGAAAATTGCGGATATCTTTTTCCGGTTTAATTGAGTTGCATTTTTGTTTTATAATCTTAATTCATGCATTCTCTTTTTGTCTGTCTGTCTATCTCTCTTTCTCTTCTATAGTTCTGAAGAAATAATAATAATTAATCGTAAAATATCACTATTACGCTATTGAGTTTACAGAACATCTTCATCTTCATTCTTTCTCAATTTTAAAGAAATTTGAACAAGCTTATGACGTCAGAGATTTAACCGCAGAGATATACATTTGCAACGCTGAATATTAGAAATTTATCGCAATTTGTTTCTTCTTTTGCTAAAATTCCAATTACGTTGATAAATATATCTTCAAAGTTTGACAATCGCGGATCACTTCATGCAATAAAGAGATTTTGAGTAGCGCAAAAGACGTGAATTGAGAAGCGTCCCACATCGTTTGTAAAGCGACGCGCGCTCACTCTGGGGTTAAAACGCGTCCATAAATGAGGAGAGATGCCTGACTACCGGTGGTATCTGGTCAACCACCGTGGGGCGCTCACCCTCCACTCGAGGGAGAGAAAGAGAGAGAGAGAAAGAGAGAGAGAGAGAGAAAGAAAGAGAAAGAGCATAAGCAGAATAACTATATCGAGCCTGCACGCTAGCTGGATTTTAATCGAAGCGCAACGTATAAAGTTGCTGAAAATCAGATTATCTCTCATCGTGTTCCTCTAGCTCGTGCCGCATCCTTCCGCATCCCTTTCCCCGTCCTTTTCAGATCTCCGTTTTTCGCCTCGACTGTCATTGCGAACTGTTTTTTTATTCTAGTTTTTTTATGCCCGCGAATTTTTATCGATTCCTACAATTCGAGACGGATCTGGATGGCATTTGGATGGACCCGAAAAAAAATTCGTACGCGTGCGAAAAGAAAATCAAGATTAAGAAAGATACGTTTCAAAGTAATGTAATATATAGGGGAGATCAGGACTTGTTGGCGCAAGAGGCATTGCGTTCCGTTTATGTACTTACGGCGAAAGAAATAATGGGAAAGTTACCGCGAGATATCTCTTTTATAACGTAGGTACTTTTTCTTAAGTTTTACTTAAATCAAAGTATTACAATAAAAAAAGAGGAAAATCTGATTCAAGAGGAGGCAAGTAAGTTTTCGAGCGTTACAAAATTTCATATTAATGTTCTTCAACTTGAGAGAGTAAATCTAAGTGATGTATTATTAGTTGAAAAGAAAGTTTCTGTTACTATACGACATGTTATTTTGAATAATAACAGTAATTTGTTATAAAATGATTGAAATCAAACGTAGGGATGAGGTATGTTGACTCGACAAACTTAACTCGGCTGTTACGACACGCGTGAGAAGTGTGACCATTTAATTACAACTTAACTCTGACAAAATGTTTTATATTTAATATTTCTGTATTGAAGCAAGTTACATTTAAAATAGTTTACATTTGTTTTTCCTGTAACAACATTTTGCTATTCGATCATTTCAAAACAACATTAAAAGACACAATTTTTACCAAGAAGTATCTGCGATCTGTTTTCTTTTATTTCTATTATATTTTCATTAATTTAATGTAGAATTTGTTGTATGGGTAATTTACGCCATGATATGTATCAACTTATCTTTAACTATCGAGGCAAATTAACTACAGTGCAGTGTTCGTATTTCACTTATTACAAAGAAAGTATAGTATAAAGAATCGTTCCTGACATAAAAATGTACAGAAAGGTTCTTTTTATCAGAGTACAATTTAATTATAATAATTAATTGTTTAAAAAGTCAAATGCCGAAATTGTGAAAACTGTGTCAATGAATCCTGATCTCCCCTATTAAGCGATATATAAAATATATATATATATATATATATATATATATATATATATATATATATATGAAGTGATCTTTTTATTGAATAGTCTTTTTTGTGACATAATGAAATTCACGTGTCGACAACGGCGCGTTGCTGAATGAATTAGCTTTGGTAACGAAGCTTGAAAAATGTGTAAAAACGTCTGGAAAAAATCAATTACTGGGTATTTAAATAAACCAGCGAAAATTGTTTTAGAGGACAGTTTTACAATCGCTAATGAAAGAATATCTTTGCTTCAGCGACTTAGAGGGAAAAGATAATTCGTCCGAGAATTGACATCGACGGCAGATCTTTTGTTTTTGTCTGAAAAGAAATCACGTAGATCGGTTATTTTTGCATTTTTTCTATCTGTTATTAGATTGTACAGGATGTTCTCTAAAGAGTCTTGAATCGAAACACGCGACATGCACTTAAGAATTTATTCGCCACGGAGAAAAATAGTCAGTAAATGGTGCGATTCTCGCCGTGTCTCGATAACCCTTTGTCAGAGGGATAAATCGCTCGGAAAAATGCGCGCGCGGCGACGGGAAGATTTACTAATGATTTTTTGCGTGCGTGATCACAAAGTGCGACGCGCGGCGGTCGTTCGCCGAGGAAATACTCACGCGTTTCGTGCGTGCGTGCGTACATGCGTGCGTGCGTGCGCGCAAATAGAGAGATGAGGAGGAAGGCGCGAGGAGTGCAGGGAGAAGTAAATACACGTGAACGCGCTCTTAACCGACGCAATAATGTCGCCTCCCTCTCTCCGCGAGAAAGGAGGAAAAAAAAAGAAAATAATTCCCTCGCTTACTCAGCATCGTAGAAATTTCACGTGCGCGCGTCTGTCCTGCCTGGCATTTTCCACGGGATTTTTTTCATGATGGCACTCGCATCCTGGTCGGTCGATGATTAACCCTTCAACCCCGTATCAACAGTTAACAGAGTTAAGTAAAAAAAAAACCCGAACGAACTTCGAAACTAATTTACGACGTAATGGAAAGAATCACGATTTTATATATATTATATATACATTAATTAGATATGTAGGAATATTGAACATTTCACGATCCTGAGATTATATATAGTTAAATGACCCATCTTATATAATGATGCAATTTTGCGCGATGTTTTTCTTATAAAACTGGCTTGGTCGGTTCTTGAATTATGCGTGTCAATTATTAGTTCTGATATATAATTACTGTGACTAGCAATGGAAAAATTGTTTATCGCTTAGCGAGCTCATACTTCAGAGAATTTGACGTGAGAGATAAAATAAATTTAGCAATTAAAATCCGCGCGCGACGGGTGTTGAATCACACAGCGACAGCTAATGTGATTAAGAATAAATCTTGAGTTTTGAATATATTTCCTTAAGAAAAAAAAGAAGGATATGATATATGGCTATAATGAACATGACATTACAAGACAAATTTGCAATAATCTTGCAAAAAGTGGCTCGGTCACTTATGCATATTAAGTATTAATCTTAACGCATCCAGAGAATCCGATGTGAGATACTTAGATGAAACGCGAACTGAGGAATCGAGGCGTTATGAAAATCGACGTACGATCGCGCAGAAACTTAGTCTCTAAATCAGTGTATTATTTACTGATTTGCTGATTTGCAGTGCTATACTTATAACTGTGATCATTAGTGAGTATTCACTGTTTTTTAACGATTTTGATTAAGAGGGAGGTACTTTCACTGGTCAGAATTAGTGTATTATCACTGAAAGACAGTGCAAATTTCACTGATTCATATGGTTATAAGTATAGCACTGAAATCAGTAAAATTTCACTGATTTTGATTTAGAGAGTAAATACACGCGTCCGCGAACTTAGACTGGACTTAAGGACCATGGCACACAGAAAAACTTAAGCAGCAAGCGAGTCAGCCAATCAAGAATTGAAGGCAAAACGTAAGCAAATCCAAATGTTGACTTCCTTACTGCTTAAGTTTTTTTTTTTATGTGCCATGACCCTAAGTTTCGCAATCGCCGGCGCGTTCAGATCAATTCCCGATGTGACAGAAACGCTGAATTACTCGACGGCAAGTCAACGAACTTATTCTTCGGTGTCCCCGTTTTTCGCATTGCCGGCCGCGCGTGCGGCGAACGAACGAACGAACGAACGAACGAACGAATGGGAGCCGGCGATTCTTCGCCGGGTATTTCGGGCTTGCTCGACATTTAATATACCGCGGATCGCGAAACTCGCGAAATATTAAGCGACCTCTTCTATACTAAACACGCGGCCGAGATTAACTCATCGTTAATGATTCAACGGTGCGGTATATGCGAAGCCTACGAATCCCGCGTATCCGTAATGCTCGTGCCTTTACGGGATCTAAATCGGAAATGCTGAGAAAACAAAATGAATTTTTCATTTTATTTTTATTTTATTTGAATTGTCGCGTATGTTTGCGCTGCACTGAAAAAAAAAAAAGTAATAATAGTAATAACTACCAAATGTATTTTGTTTAACGGTGTAATATTTAGTAAGTATTACCAAACATAATAATAGTAACCAAACGTTTGGTAATAATTACTAAATAAAATAAAATAAGCGCTTAGTTGAGCAAACTAATTTTGATTTAGAGAGTAAATCCGCGAACTTAGACTGAACTTAAGGACCATGGCACACAGAAAAACTTAAGCGATAAAACTTAAGCAGCAAGCGAATCAGCCAATCACAATCAAGAATTGAAAGTAAAACGTAAGCAAATCCAAATGTTGACTTTCTTACTGCTTAAGTTTTTCTTATGTACCATGGTCTTAAGTTTCACAGTCGCCGGCGCGTTCAGATCAATTCCCGATGCGACAGAATCAAATTAATAAAAATTAATCAAAGTAATTTTTTGGTTATATTAATCAAATTTGATTGAAACTATTTCACCAAGCACTAGTCACTATCATCTAGACTTGATTATTATTATCAAACTCTTTTTTCAATGTGAACAATTGCCCTTAAACTCTAGCTTACGCGCGCGTCTTTGCCGGCCTTACGAATCTCTTTACAAATCGCCAATGGGTGTTCGGATTTTGCAGGCACTCTCAAAGAAACTAGCCGTTCCTTTCATCTAATATGTATATGACAAAATTACGTTATACGAATAAAATCCGCTTTGACATTATAAGCTGGCTTGCATTGAAGTTTCAAGTTATCCAGTGTTAGATTTCCCCATCGCTATTTATTATATATACTAAATAAACGGCTCTATATCTATATTGAACTATGTCGTGTTACTTACGGGCGCGGCTCTGTAAACGTATAACGATTTCCTTTTTCGGATTTCCTTTCTCGGAGCCGAGGAAGCGGCCACCAAGCACTTGTTCTACTTGTCCGAGGCTCGAAATAAATTTCTGCCCGATGAATAATGAGACCTCTCTGAATGCCTCCGCCTCTAGGATGAAACGAGCCGGCGTCTCTTGAAATATTTCGCTTTCGACTTGATATTTTTCGACGGCGAGTCTCTGATCACGTTGAAGAAAATGGCAGAACTGACCTGATTTTTCACGCTTATTTACGCGCATTTAAAAATTAACACGACGTTCCAGCGGATATAATAATTTATTACGTACAGTATGTAAACATACTACATCTTGCATATAATATATAAATAATAAATTTATGATACATTAAAATTTTACAGTATAGTACAATAGCAGATTAAATAAGTAGTAAATCGCGCTACTCTTTTTTTTTTTTTTTATAAAACGCATGAATTACAAAGATACAACGCGATGCGAAACGGCGAGAAAGTACTTGCGTGCAAGATAATTATTAAAATAGAAGCTAAAACCGAAATGTAGGCTGATACGCACCGAAAATCTGGCTATTAACTAATTTCTGTCGTCTCGAGGAAAGAAAAAAGCGAAAGAGAAAGAAGAGTAGGAGGACATGCGGGAATGTTTTAGTATTATTTTTAATAACGCTTCGAGATGAAACAAGAGAGTGAGAGAGAGAGAGAGAGAGAGAGAGAGAGAGAGAGAGAGAGAGAGAGAGAGAGAGAGAGAGAGAGAGAGAGAGAGAGAGACGAAGAGAAGCGGAGGCCTGCTTGCCATTACGTTACGCGGTAAATAATAAACGTTTATAAGGCCTTGGAAGTTATTATACAATATATACGTTCGTATACGCCCGATGCCATTACGGGTATCGTATATTA
Source organism: Cephalotes varians (assembly GCA_037157785.1). Taxonomy (NCBI): domain Eukaryota; kingdom Metazoa; phylum Arthropoda; class Insecta; order Hymenoptera; family Formicidae; genus Cephalotes; species Cephalotes varians. The sequence goes on along the minus strand of JANQDE010000058.1, from coordinate 619,768 downwards.
TTAATGCAGCGGCGCTCAACCGAGCTCGCGCCCGTAGATTATCCTTGAGCCTCCAAGCGCGCTCGCTCGTCGCATTTTTTCTTTTCTCGAGCTCCCACCTACGCTGTTAGCTCGAGAGACGAGACGAGACGGGACAACGCATCCTCGGCATTGAACTATATACGCCGTATATAACGCAGCGCGCAACCCCTTCTCCCTCGTATCCCTCTCTGTACCGTAAAAAAACGATCGGTTAGAGAAAGCCGACTGAGAGAGCGGCCGTTCATCTCATAGCGCACCATTTGACTTTTAAACTGTCAACAGCTGTCTCAGGAGAACTATTGTTAAAGGCTGATATAACTACGAGGAAGTTTCGAACGATAAGGTGCGACGTCGAGGAAAATATGAAGTATCAGCGAAAAAATAGAGCACGCACGCGTTCTCCGCTATTTGGACTTTGCCGAGTGAAGTTGTCGTTTCCGAGCTATGATTGGCTAATCTGTTCGTAACGGTCTCGCGTTTACATGCCGCTCGATCATTCTCGATCTTGCAAATCTCCGCGACGCAGTGACGTTATCACAGGATTCGAAAATAGTATATTTGTATAAAAATCAAAGTATCCAATATATGTATATTAGATATATATCCAAATATGGACATTTACATGTAAAGTTTTTCAAAAAAATTTAATTAAATTCATTAAAAAAAAATAAACTTTTAATTACGTCAAATTTTTATTATTTCTGAAAAACTATTAAAAACTTGTTACAAATAATGTATTTTCTATAGAAAAATAAATACAAGAATATAGAACTGATAAAATGATACATATATAATGTAAGAAGATAAAAAAAATAAATAATTTAATTAACATGGATAAGGAGATATCGCCGGAGTCATTTGAAGAGTTTTCTTCTAGCAACTAATTTCTGTCGTTATCTGAAAAAAATATTATAATCTTGTCATGCAATGCAAATTCGATTATTCAGACAATAACAAATGAAGCGAGCAATTCTCCAAACTCACAATCGGTCGTAAAGAATTAGTAAGAATCATACAAGGTGGAATAATGCGTTGGCCTTATTTAATTTAAATCGTTAGTTTTGTGAAAGTAA
>JANQDE010000058.1:605712-618539 GCA_037157785.1 Cephalotes varians | reverse complement strand
TATGTATGTATGTATGTATGTATGTATGTATGTATATATATGTATATATATGAACATATATTACTTTCACAAAACTAACGGTTGTATGTGTGTGTGGGTGTCAATATATGTATGTCAATACATGGATACATGAATATCATGATATATATCAATTATATATATATATAATTGTATCTCTGGATTATTATGACATCCACTGGCCGGACGTGCGTGTGTGTATGTGTGCGTGAGCGCTCGACGACGACGTGTGTAATAACATTCGCAGACACGATGCTACTGTTATACGAGCATAAACTCGACGACGACGATGGCGACGATGTCGGCGAGATACGTGTCGCGCGGCGTGAAACGGCGGGAACACGAAATTCGTTGTACGGTGAAGATCACTATAATCGATGACTTAGAATGGAAAATATCCATCAAGGTGAGTCGGGCGTGAAACGACATTCAGCGCTCGCTCGCGGCCAGACCGCGTGTACGTACGGCCGCGCCGATGTAATTATCATGTAATAGCGTAATTTCACTATGGCGGATAATTAACCGTTTGAAAATAATACCGCGGAACCGCGGAACGCACACAACGCAACCTCGCGCCGAATCCTTTCGTCGGTTATCGGCGCGGACTTCAACATAACCGCCCGCCATGCTCGGACTCGGGTTTCTAATACGTATCATTATTTTCCTTCCTTTTTCGTAATTCCGCCAGCGGCTCGCAGCTTATTTCCGTGGAGCCGAACGAGAATCGGAGTCTTGAAAAGTCACATCGTCCGAAGCTGAAATCTAGCTGCCTCTAAAAAATACCGATAAATCTGGCGCGCAAAGTTTGAAGATCTAAATGGAGTCGCGCGTGATTCGTCATCGCGGAGGTAAAAGTTTCGCAAAAATAGCGGGTTGATCGAGCGCGGATTGACAGATCTGAAAAATTACGGTTGATTTCTCAACGGTCCAAAAAGTTATAAAATTGACCTATCAGGCGAAAACTGAGTTTCACGTAATCGCGATCGCGAACCGAACGTCCAAACACGAGAGATCCAGGCGTGATCCATCGAAGCTCCGGGGGGAAAATCGCGATGGACTTTGCCCGGTTCGAACAAACCTTGCACCGACAGTCTAACTTTTTTGGTACAGCTCGCGGTACCGCGCCAGTTTAATTGCGCAGTTATTTTGTAAAGATAAGGTCGCGACGGTTTCATGGCCGCGCTCGTCTCTTCGTCTCCGTTTCACGTCGCTCGCGCTCTCCCTCTCGTGCGTGGACGAGAAGATTAGGCGAATTATTATTATTTTAATCTGCGCTACGCGTACGCATAATATCGCGGTCGCGGTCCGATAGCGCAACCTAACTTTCATATCAATATTTATTGTAAACGATAAGATTAAACGGGGGAATTTGTTATTACTCGCCTGGCTCGTTATTTATATTGTTACATCACGCGCCGAGCCGAGCCGAGCCGAGCGGAACTTGCTCGTCGCCGCTCCGCTTCGTACGTGCTATATAAAACGCAGCGGTTCTCATTCGGTGCCGCTGCGGGCGAACATCGTCGTCGATCGTTATCGCCGAAGATCATCGAACGGATAAAATCGCGGCGAAACGAGCGTCGATTATTCGCGCTCTTCGCCGATGAAGATCGCCTCTTTAGCGCGCACGTGATTCCGTATCGATCTACTCTTCGCGCTCTCTCTCTCTCTTTTTCTTTCTTCTTTTCTCCGCCTATCGATTTTCTGCTAATCGACAAACATAAGCCTGAAACTTCGTAAACATTAATATCATTATTATAGAATGTACGAGCTCCTTTTTTTTTCTTATGTTTATACAAGGTGACGTAAGAATTTTCTCGGGAAAAAAAAATTAGAATTTCTTTTCTTCTCTGATAATATTTAAGTGAAGTCGTTACTTAAATTACTTAATATCATAATTAAAAATTCAAAGATTTCGATGGATTAAAGCAAGTAGATAATAAAATCTTTTCGTTACAATTAACTGCAAACGTTCTCGACGGTGTAATTAACAGAGCTTGACCGACAACGAGAGGCACTATAATAGCGCAATTATTTAATTTTCCGATATTTTTGCGTATTTTCTATTACCTCTTCGAGACAACACATTACATCGCCCCTTTTAGCGCTTTTCGACGTTTTTTCTTGATCGACCGATTAATCCTTTGATCCTGGAAATCACTGAAAGCAGTGAGAGCCGCGGCCGGCACATTTTTCTTATTACGAGAATAAAAGTATTGTACAAGAAAATGGCCGAGTGCTCATGATATGATCATAAAACATCGAACCGTACGGCATTATTAATAAACCATATAGTGGTTTATTGCGGTAACTATAGCCGAGTCGCGCTGTAACATGCGCTCACACATACGCAACGCGCATGCACACGCGCACACAAACACGCGTGCTCGCAACAACAGAACGTATGAGCCGAACGTACACGTACATGCACGTTCTTTCGTGCCGTTGTAGCTCGTTGGATCGTGTTCTACGGTCTCGGGTGTCGACAAAGCCGGTCAATCAAGTTCAATTCTAATTAAAGATCGCCTGTCAACGCGGAGATCGAAGCCGCCGTGGATGATAATTTTCCGGAAAGGTCGCGACCGAGAAAAAAAAAGGGAATCGATACACACCTCCTTCCCCGTCAATTTCTCACTACGTCCTTCCCCGATTCTAATTGCACGTCGGGGCGTCGAAAATTTACGCGCGCGCGCGCGCGCGCGATTATTTACGGACTCATCGATTTTTTTCTCTCTGTTTCTGATAAATTAGTGGGATGTACAATCTGTTAGACTATGTCTTTAAATTATATATTAATTTCTTACATCTTTCTGCCCTACTTATCGCACACATATACAGAGCGCTCCGAATTTAAGTCGCGTATTCTTCGACTTCGGATACCTAATCGATTTTATTACCTGCATTATTAAATATTTTGACAATTATTGAGACGAATTGAATTTCGGTTAAAATAAAATGCAGTGCGAAATACTCTGGATAAAATACATTTCATTATTCTAAAGTATACGCCCCGCTTATTTCGTCTAACAATTTAATTTCCATGAGTGTTTATTATTCAAAACTTACTAATGCCTTGATGTACCGGCGACGTTATATAAATGCTAATGAAACGTACTGCTATACAATTGTATTATATTAATACCTCGGAGGCAAACGCAATCAATATCATTCACTTGAGAACAAAATAGGACAGATATCTCGTATCGGTGTACGTACAGCATCCTCCTCCCTCCTATTTGCAATCGTCAAAGTAGTATCACTTGTTTCCTCACGCGTTTCAAGGAATTGATACAAAGCACTAATATAATCACTAATAATTGTATTTCTCCGTCCGAGTCTCTCTTCCCCGCTCTTCCTCTTTTTCTCGCGTCACCGCCAATCGCTTTTTGCCCTCGTCTTTCCGTCGACGCGCAACTACATCTGGCAGATTAGAAAAAAGCCTCGACCTGGCCAGCGGTAACGTGGAGGAACTTATCGATCGATAATAATTTAATGATAGTTATTCCCGACCGGGCTGTTATTCCTCTCGTCGGGGCGCGCCCCGGCCCGACGACGAGTATTTTTGTTTCGTTCTCCGGTCGCCGGACGGGGCTGGAAAGTCGACTCGTCACAAGGCACAGAAAATACGCTACTTCATTCTTGCCGTGGTAACTCAGCAGCAGGCTCTCTCGCGGCGCCCGCGAACTCTCGTTTCCCTCTCGCTCCTCGCGAGATTCCGCGAACGCGCGAGGAGGAAACGGGAGATCGAGGCGTGGAGCGCGGCCGTAGAATAGATACCGTATACGGGGAAAAAGAGGAAAAGAAACGAAAGAGGGACGGAGTGATGCATGTATGCGTGTATATGTGTGAGAGAAAGAGATGGAAGAGGAAAGGAGAGAAAAGAGAAGAAACGCTACGTTTTCAGCTACACGTACGTACAGAGACCGCGCGCACACACGAGCACGCAGCAGCAGCGGCGCACGGGTACTTATGTATAGAATTAAATATACGATACATTATTCATTTTAAGTTCTTTCTCCTTGCTTGCCCGGAGATTGTATGCATTATACGTACGCGCACATGGAAGTCTGCCGACTATCTCTACCGGCGCGCGCGCGCGCGCGCTCGCGTTCGCGACGAGCGAGCGGAGGCTGATCGGGCGAGCGAGCGCGAGCGCGCGCAGTTATAACTTTTTATTTTAAAGATGGCAGGGGCTCATTTGCAATTCTATGCCGGACGTCGATATGCCTGATTTATCGTAACTATACTTATACCGACCCCGTACGCTTCTGCTACAATTTATATCCGGAATATAGACGTACGCGTCCGGCTGTATCCTCCTCGTGTGCGTGTATACAGGGTGTCCTGGCGATCTGTTCCCACCCGATCTGGGAATCGCGAGTCGAGCTGAGGAAAATGACCGGCTGTTACGATGTTCGGGGCATTGGCAGCAATCGCGTTGCGAACTCGACTTTGGAACTTTGCGAACGAAATTTCATAGTTTCTAGAATCTTCGATTGTCGTTTCAACTGAGAATTTTATTTGTAGCATCGCGGACACTATATTCAGCTTGATTGCCGAGGTAATTAACGTCGACGATTGAGTAAAAAATAAGTAAATATCGTCTTCAAGCACGTTGAAGAGTATTAATTGAAAGACGGCGCGGTGAGACACTCTGTACATGTATTTTATAGAGATACAGGCATAGATGTGTATTGTAGAACAAATCCATGAATGTGTGTGTGCATGTGTGAACGTATGCGAAGGCAACTGGGAGCTTTGTGCGTGGCGGTGAAAGGGAATGTCTGCGCCCTCTTCCATCTCCTTCGTCCTTCCTCTCGCACGGTCCACTTTCTTTCTCCGTTTTCCTTCCTTTCCTTCTTTCTCGTTCCGCGAAATGAAAAAGCGCGACTTCAATTTTGCCATGGAAATCTCGTTCTTTCGCGCAAGCGGGACGGGGAAGATTGTTTTGTGCGTGGTGCGCGACGAAATTTGAGTTTACACAATTAATTAACGCCCGCCAAGTTTATCGGGCACGATGGAAAATGCGCTTTTCACGGCTACCATCAAGTTGTCTATCGTCCCACCCTTTCAACACCGCGTGCGTCTCGCGAAGGTCACGAGACTCTCTTAAAGTTGGCCGACTGCTATTTAAACCACTCGACTGGCTTCTGATTAGAGAATATCATTGCGGAAGAATTCTCTTTTCTCTCCGTGAAATCAAAGAGTTTGTGATCGAGGGAAAAAATGATTTCTCTAAGAAATGTTGCCTCTCGTCATAAAAAATTGTTCAAATTGTAGAAGAATTGATTATTGCGACGATTGCATATAGTTCGCGAAATTACTAGAAGTTTGATTGCGAATCGAACGTATGCATTCTAAAAATAAGCGCAGATCGTAAAAAAGTCGGCCGTAAAAATGGCGTTGCAGTTGAGCAACGCATGCATAATGTCGACTATCATCTGTGAAACATACACGCGCTTCTTCCTTTATTATCTCCTTTATACTCGATATACAGATCGTAAAGATTGCAGCAATAAATAGTATTATTTTATACGTAACGTCATGTGCCTAACTCCTCTCTTTCTTTCTTTCGCTGTTTCTTTCTTTCTCCCAACCCCTTGCTCGAACATAGTTTAATTGCAGCGCTGCTGGCGCATAAAGAAAAAAACGAAAGAAAAAATGAGCGCCATGAAAGAGAGAGAGGGGAAAGAAGGAAGGGAGAAAATAAAAGTTTTATTTTATTTTCAATGGGACACTAATTACACTTAGTACCTGGATAGCATAATTAAGGTACGAGCTCCGCCGACAAGTTCCGCGAGTTCGCCGCCGATGACGAAGTTCGCGCCCGGCAAGATAAGTCGATTTCAGGGGACACGAGGGGAGGAAATGAGGAAGGGGATCCGTCGGTAGGGCGACCGGTCGATCGATCGGTCGGCGAGATCGACCCGGAATGGACGATCGGAAAGTCCTTAACCCTCTCCTGCCTCCATCGCCGCGCTCGCGCCGAGCCCATTGTTCGACTTATCGGCCTCCGCCACGTGCTTTACATAATGGCGGTGTTGAAAATGCGGTTTAACGATATCTAAACACGAGTAGCGGAGCGTTTTAACGGAGTTTGGGGGTGTCGAGCTCCAGCTCGTGTTCGAGGGGCTTCGCGTTTCGGCGGAATCATCCCCTCTGATACGACTTCATCGCGAACGAGCAGAACCGGATATACGCGTTCTGTTCTCACACCTCCCCGCGGGCGCGCTAGTTGCATTCAACTCCATCCTCCCCTATCCCCCTCTAGTCCCCCGCCTCCTCTGCCCCGGTTCCTCGCGCGCGAACAACGATGCGTTCGTGCACGCGCTGCGAGGAATAGATATCGGTTTACACGCGAGCGATTATTGCCTTATGCCGGGCCCGCCGAAATGTTACGCTAATTGAGACCCGGACGAGCCACTTCGCGGCGTGTATCGCTGGCGAGTTGTGTTTCCTTGGTGAGAAATAGCGATCGCCCGTGGCATTCGCCTGTCTTAATCTCTCGTGTAAACGATATTGATATACCGCTTGCGGTTTTCTCGAACGAAGATTTATTAATCTCTTTGCACAAGTGAGAATTATGTAGATTTCAAACAGTTTCCTTTTTTTGCGCCTTTTTATCCATTAGTCCGACATTATCCCACATAGAGTGTTCGGTATTAAAGGTAGGTAATATCTCATTCTCCAGTTGGCTCCGACTTACCGTCTAGTCGTTACCTCGATAGAAATCCCCGATTGCAAGCTCAGTTGAGATATTCGAAAATTAGAAAGATAAATAGAAGGATGATTTATAGATAGAAAAAAAAGCATCTTTGCATCTAGCGCTAATTGTGATCATTTAATTTTGAGATTTATTTATACCACAGATCGTATATAACGTTGAATTCAGTATTAAGTTATTCATATTTTTGACGTCAACTGTAGGATACTATTAATGGGTTGTTGTCTCTAAAACCATCTTGTTTAATGAGAATCATCTTATCCTTTAGCCTCGATTTACAATAGGTGTAAGCCTTCAACTTTTTGCTCTAAATTTTAAATTTTATGGAATCTAACCAGCTTGCTTAAAACCTAAGGATTACGGCTTAAGACAACGCTACTAGTAACTAGAAATTTGAGGACAAATAGCACCTCAATTGTGTATTATAAAGTTATCATAAAAACAATAAATAATAAGTTATGAATTAAGAAAATGAAGAAGTATTAAACTAATACATATACACAAAAGAAAAGATAAATTGAAGAAAAAAAAAGATAAATTGCAGCAGCAAGAATCCATGTGTGGTAGCTAAATTTTGAGTTCGTATTATATTAATACATCTTGGCGCATGCAACTCTTCCAGGAAATCGAGATATATACATCTCTCATTTACTTTTGCTTTGAATCCAAACTTATATTTAATGAACTATATTATTAGAATACTGGTGAAGTCTCATAATGTCTCATGCTGTGTCTTTTATCTTATTTTATGGTTTTTTTTAGAAATAGAATCATCTTCATCTATTATTCGCATTATGCTTCATAAAAAAAAAATTTGTCTAAATTGGAAGAATGTCATATCTTGTTTGTGAAGTCTATATAACTGTGTTACAGTTGAATTGCTATTTCACTATCAATTAATAGTTTACATATTTTGTTGACTACGTTTTTATAATATGCAATACTACTTTTGTTTTTTATTACTTTGTAAAACTAGTTGCAAGTAAAATTTCATTATTATCAAAAATGTAGTTGCCAAAACTATTCCGTTTTTTCTCACTGTATCTGAAGCGTTTTTTGCCGGAACAAAATGTTAAAGTTTAGGGCTTGCAATTGGAGCAAAAAGCTAAAGATTTACTACACCTAGATTGGATCTTACTCATTTTGCCAGGTATAATTCGATTTGCCTTTATTTGCCGCAATCTCGCAAAGATTCCGCGGTGAAACGCGGCGCTCGTTAGAAACAACACGTTAGAAATATCGTTCCGTCCGAAACTGGGTTTAAAGTCGTTAACCGCAAATGCGCCAAAGAAACGGGATTGGCGAGACCGCGTTGCAGCTGTTTAGCCGTATACGAACCCGTAATTTACGAAACGGATATATGCCGAGGAAGGATCAACGAGAGAGAGAGGGGGGGGGGGATGGTGCGGGGAAACGGAGGAAACGATCGGGGGAAACGACCGAAGAAGGAACCGATCTCGCCCAATCGTAAATCTTATTAGCCGCGGTCGGCCCTCGAAACATTTCGTAATTGATTAGTCGGCGGGCGGCCGCGCGCAAGCGGCGGATATTCTAAATTACACCCATCTGCCGAGGCCAATCAAGCAATTATCCGTAATTTTATATCGCTCCGAATATTATATTGTATTGCGCCCACCCTTACACCCACCGGCTCTAATTCGTGGCGCTGGCTGTCATTACGCGCGTATAGCGACACATCGGCGGAATTGCACCCCCCTTTGCCTCGTCGTGATCCTCGAAATAAGAAGTGAGGCGAATAAATTCGAGGACGTCCCAAGGAACTTGTTTGTCGAGACAAAGCAAGTGTGCGCGTAATAGATATTATATTCCTATTTAAAAAGATCGCCTTATAATGCCGAATAAATTACAGATTGGTAGATAATTTATTCTGAGAATTGTACATCCTCTCGCAATGAGAAAAATACACACGTCAAAATAGTGGAAATTTTTTTATATTATTTTTATATTACTCTCTCTTATATAATAAGATGGTTATAAGAAATTTTATTCGAGCAGAGCAATAAAGATGGATTTTTACAAAGAGACACGCGAATTAAACGCAAAATAAACGTGGATCTTTTTCCAGCCGAGATAATTGCCGCTTTCGCATTCGTTGGCGAAGTCGGCGCGAGAGTTTCGGAAAAGTTCGATTCCCGTTAAAGCTCGGGCATATGGCGGTATGGTATCGGTAATTCGAGCGCGAGTTAATTCCTGCACGGCCGTCGGGCGGCCGTGTCCGCGGAGTTTCATTTTCAGCTCCCGCATTATGTTGTTGGGCGGATGTAACGATTTAGGTAATTTTGCTAAATACATCGATTCGAGATAATTGGGAATTATTAATTCGCGGTATGCGCCCGCCGGTAACAGAAATAATTTCATTCCGACGCGCGGATCGCATCCGGCATACGCCGCGTCGCATCGCAACGCCGCAACGAAGGGAAATCATGACGCAGGGCGAGCCGCGTTCGGCATTCTGCATCCCTTTTTCCTTGTTGTCGGCCTTGATTGATCGAATCGACCGCGTGATACGGCAGTTGGCAAAATGCGACCGAAGAGAGCTGCGTCTGTCGCTGCTGATGTCATCGATACATTTGACGAGATCAAATCAGGGACACAGTACGTGATTTTAACATTGAAATGTGTACAAGCGCTTCTTATCACAAATTCGGAATGATGGGTCAAACCTCTTCAAATATTGTAAGTCAATTAACTGATATTTTTTTTTAATCCATGTGTGTATATATATATATATATATATATTACATGGCACATTTATTAACATTAAATGTCATCACTCGTATCTCAATCGATAATAACAGCTTATTAATCTTTACGTCACAAAAGAAGCCGAAAATAGGAAAGAATCTATGAAGAGTTATATTTTAGTTTTTTGTAAAAAAATTTATATAATAAAAATGTTAGTTCTTATAAATATTAGTTTTAATGTAGCAAAGCTGAACATTTTGTATGTAAGCGGCCCGCAACTCTCTTTCTCTTTTTCTTTCTCTCTCTCTCTCTCTCTCTCTCTCTCTCTCTCTTAATATTTTAATATTTTAATATTTAATAATATTCTGAGATTAATTAGAATAAAAAATTCTAATATGAAAATAGATTATGATAATTTTCGAATTAAAAATTGATTAATGCTATCTAGTTGAGTTCACGTATTAAGTAAACTGTACTATATGAATACTCATATATTATTAGTTTAAATAATTTAGAAGATGTTTTTACTATTTTTTACTATTTAGCTGATTTTTTAGTTCGGTTTTTTACTTGCAGATTTTTTACGCTATTGCAATCAACTGACATCCAGTTGATTACAACTGATTGTTATATACAAATTATTATTTTTTTTTAAGGTTTTTAAAGGTTCTTTTTATGTAGACCGAATAATTGATTAATTATTCTAAAAAATTTTTAAAGAGTAATTAAACATTAAATTTTAAATCAAAGACTATAAAATTTATTTCTTTTTATTTTAGTAATTTTTCATTTGGCGCACACACACACATACACACATACACATACACGAGATGAAAACAAAAATTAAATTATATTATATTAAGTTATTTTTCTGCAAATTTTGTACGTTCCGAGAGGAACGAAATTGTGTGATTTTAATAAATTAAGAAGGCGACTCGTTATTTCTTGCGGCAATCCAATTTAATTTTCTTGATTTACTTATTAAAATACACATTTTCATTCCTCTCGGAATGAATTTTTTAAAAAGAATAATAACAACAACACATATATTATTAATACGCATAAATATTTTTTTTATCTAGAACGGTAATAAATTTTAGTCTTCAAATAATCGTTAAACTTAATAATTCTTTTTATATAGAATTATCGACTAAATTTTTATTAAAGGAAAAGATTAAATGATTTCTATAATTTATATTATATTATTTAAAGTATTACACTAATACATGTCTTTCTCTCAATCGTGATTAATCGTTATCTCGGACGATGCTGATGAATCTTCAAATCAAAGCGCAACATGATAATAGCCCATTTATCAAAATTAGTGCGAAGTATAAAGAGCGGAATAATTCGACGTATACATTTATTTTGTAACGTAAAATATTTCGCTGGTACTTAGTACCTCGCACTTTTTTGCGATTACGCATGTAGTTCGCCAGCGTGACGCAAAGTCGCCGCGCTGCTCAAAGTGACAGTGTCGCGAGCCGCTCCGCGTGTCGTCTCCGCGAGTTATTGTCCCTCGAAGCGATCCCTATGCGCAATTGGCGATTAGCGATGCGTTAATTAATTCCCGCGATTGATTTATGAGCATATTAAAACGACGGCCGCTCATCGAATCGGACGTCGTGCGATCCGCTCGAAGAAAAAAAACCAAGGTGATAGAACCGCAGCCGTTGCTCGAATTCTAGCGTGTTTCGCGTCACGCTTCGATTTATTTCCGCCAGTTTTAAGCGATATCTGCTGTTTCAAGTAATATCTAAATCGGAATATAACACGCGAGTCGCTGACTCGAACGGCGCAAGTAGCGGAAAATGTGATACATCGATCGCGCTTATCGAATCTAAAAGCACAAGGCATGGAATTTTCGGTATATTTATTCCGTAGTGTTTCTGTAACATGTTAAATATTTCGCGAAACTTTGCGTGTCATTTAGATGCACGTTCGCGCGGCGAGACTCGAAACGCGCTCGCGACATATACGCGACACACATACGCGGAACCCCGCACACGATTGTTTCCAGTGATTATTAAAATCAGGAGATATCGGACCGCGAGTTTAATTAACTCCGCGATTAATGACTCGTATCGAGGCGACGGCGATCCGTCGGAGCAAATGTTTCGTGCTGTTCTTCCAGCGCAACGTCGTAAAACGAATATCGTTGCGTTTTTCATGCGACTCGTGCGCGTGCGATCGTAATTAACCGTGTCTTCAAGTGCGAGTTACATGTGAGTGCAACGAAGCAAGCTCTGAGAGGAGGCAACGGTGAAGCAACCGTGAGGTGAGTAACTTCTTTATTATTGCACACTTGTTACTTCCGGAATCAATCGTTTGTAATGATTCTACGCGCGCGATAACAACTTTAAAATATTAACTGCTTCGGATGTTTCGACACGAATATTTGTACGTGTTTTACAGTTTAACATATCTTTGATTTGGTCTGCGTGTATGAGCGAACACTATCGTGTTCGTTAGGGGAATCGTGTTATTTTAATTTGAAACGATAAACCTGTGAGAATTATACGAGATATATATTTATTTTTAATTACGTGTAGATAACATGTATATATGTATGTTTCAAATTAAGAACAAGAATTTTACTGATAAATCTATTATCTTAAAATGGAAACATTAAAAGAGATCAAAATTAATGTCTGTAATTCTGGATTTCAATCTCTTACACTTTGGTTATCTTACAATCTTGTATAATTACGAAATCAGTTGTCAGAAATTTATAGTATATTAACATAAAAAATATAAAAAATAATTTACAGTATTTTACGAATGATAAAATAATTCTGATAAAAAATAATAAATGATGACAGACTGTTCTCAGCTAAAGATAAATTTGATAAATCTCCAAATTTGGTTAAAGTACTTTTTTACATCTTTCTCAAGCATTTGTACATCGATAAATTTTTAGGAATTTTGATTACAAATATTATAATGTATTTTAATGTATTATAATGTGTTATAATGTATTATATCAATAATATTATTTATGCAATTTTAATATTAAATTTATTAAAAAGGTTGAGTTTTTTTATTGTTCAGATAAATTGTAATTGAATAAAAAGAAAAAAGTACAAAATAAAACTAGAACAAATAAAATACTGACATATGTTTTTGAAATATGATAGAGTTTTTATTTAAGATCCTTTATATTCTTTTTCTCTTTTATTTGATGGAGAAGAAGATACACGTTGTACATTTATGTGAAATAAAAATAAAATGTTTCTATAAAACACGATAAAGAAAAATTATTAATATTTAAATGTGTCCTTTTATTTTATTTTTTTCTTTTTCTTTCTCAAATATCTTTCTAATACAATTTGATTTTCCTATATCTTTTCAGGATTAAATATTATATAAATATTTATCTTAC
>JANQDE010000058.1:567393-605705 GCA_037157785.1 Cephalotes varians | reverse complement strand
ACACACACACACACACACACACACACACACACACACACACACACACACAGAGGTTTTTTTTTAATATACGTATACAAGTACGCAAAAAAAAAAATGAAAAATATTTCATATAACACACACATATTTCAACTAATTTATTTAAAAAAGTCGCGCTGATGATTATTAATTATATTAATTTTTATAAATTTTTATATCAATTTTATTCTGATTTCTGGTAGCTTATTCATCCAAATTTATTTATAATTTGATTTCGTATCAGTCGAAACAAAGCGATTTTATCGCGGAATAAATTGTTTCTTTTAATTTCACTTCAACCAAGCAGTAGAAATCATCTAAGTTAAATAAATCAATAAATGATAAATCGATAAATGTATAAACGCAGTTATTGGCTTGATAAGCACAGACTCTATGATCGGGTTTACAATAGATGAAATAAGCCTTAACCGTAAGAAATTGATCATAGTTGAGTCATAGTCGATTATTTTACTCACATTCGACTGTGATTGGTCAATTTCTTACGCTTAAGGTTTAGAGGAGACCGGGATTTATTGGCACAAGATATAAGTTGGCATTGCGTTTCGTTTATGTATTTATGACGAGCGAAACAATGGAAAAGTTACCGCAAAATATCTCTTTTATAACGTAGGTATTTTTTTTAATTAAATTTTTTAATTTAAATCAAACAAATATTATAATAAAAAAGAGAAAAACCTAATTCAAAAGGAGGCAAGTAAATTTTCGATTGTTTCAAAATTTCATATAAATGTTCTTCAGTTTGAGAGAGTAAATCTAAGTAACGTATTATTAGTTAAGAGGAAAGTTTCCGTTATTATACGACATGTTATTTTGAGTAATAACAGTAATTTATTATAATAAAATGATTGAAATCAAATGTATGCAGGGATGAGAAATGTTGATTCGGCAAGCTTGACTTACCGCGCGTGAGAAGTATGTGAACATTCAATTACAATTTAACTCTGACAAAATGCTTATATTTAATATTATTCCATATTGAAGCAAGCTGTATTTAAAATAGTTTACATTTATTTTTCGGTAACAGCACATGTTGCTATTCGATCGTTATAAAATAACATTAAAAGATACAACTTTTATCAAGAAATACATATCTGCGATCCGTTTTTCTGTAACAGCGTCTTGCTACTCGATCATTACAAAATAACATTAAAAGATACAGTCTTTACCAAGAAGTACACATCCGCAATCTGTTTTTTATTTTTGTTTTCATTAATTTGATAGAGTTTGTTGTGTACGTAATTTACACATGATATATATATCAACTTACTTACTTGTTGGTCTTATACGTTCTCTTTCTTAATACTGCTTATTGCGATAAATATTATCACATGTCTCGGTGATCAAATTGGACAAGACGTCTGCTCCGGAAAGACAGAAAGATTCCAGGTTCAAATCTTGGCTGAGATAATGTTTTTCGTAATAAAATTCTTTACAATTTTTAAGATGTTAATAGCATCATATTAATATAAATAATATAATTAATATAATTCGGTGATATTTTTAATTCTGTTTCGATTTTAGGATTGCATTGAAAGTCTGAAAGTATACGGCGTGCAAAGTTTGGATCGGACTGAAAAGTTTGAATTTATATATATATATGTATATGTATATAATCATAAAACATATAATATTGTGGAATTAGTTGTACTGTGGAATAAATTGTTATACATACAGTTAAAAGAAGGATCAATGATAGTCAAGGCTAGAGTTTGATTGGCCCTAAAATATATATATATATTTTAGGGCCAATCAAACTCTAGCCTTGATCATCATTGATCCTTCTTTTAACTGTATGTATAACAACTTATTCCACTGTTCAGACAAGCTGGCTACAATGCATGTTCGTTTATTTCATTTATTACAAAGAAGCTATACACAGAAGAAGTATATGATAACTATAATATAGTGTACAGAATGGCACGAAAATATAGAGAAAGGGTTTTTTTATCATATTTTAGTACAATTTAATCATAATAATTAGTTGTTTAAAAAGTCGAATTTACCGAAATTGTGAAAACTGTGCCAACGAGCCCTAGTCTTCCCTATATTTATTGTAGTTCACCTTATATAATGCATTAGTCAACTTATATAACATGAGTATTTCTTTAGTTTCAACATTTTTGTATTGCAATATTTTCAACTGAACTTTCTGAAGAATACGCTATTGCGATATCGCGCGATGGTTATTGGACATCTTACATAAAATTTTCATCGATATGCTGTTTTCGAGAGGACAGCACTGTATTATTTTATTGATTATATGTTTTCAAAAAGAAGATTGAGAAACATTGCACATACATTATTAGATATCTTCTGATCTTAAATCTATAAATATTTTGTGACTATGTGTATCGAAATGTTTCTCGTGTAACCTATCTTTTTTTTTTTAGGAGAGCTTTTCTTTAATTTTCGCCCTTTAGCTACTAAAGAAGGCGCCGCGGATAGAAAATTCTTTCGTATACGAAAACGATAACCGACGCTTCGGTTGCCCTTTTCCGACAGATCTCAATTAGAAAGCCGCCGCTCGACGTCGATCGAGTGCCTCGGATTTTTCTTTCTGACCTATCGCTCTTTTATCCGACATTATTCCCCCCTTCTTTCTTTCTCTCATCTATCGTCCATCGACTCTGTCTAAGAACGAAAAGCGAATAAGCTCACCGTTGACGTTTCGACATAAATTCCGTTCGACTGATGAAAATTAAAGTGCGACAGGCAGAGAGAGAGAGAGAGAAAGACGTCTACAACATATCCGGTAAAAACGTAGCTGTGCAACGTAGCTTGTGGCTACGTCACGAGTTAATGAACATCCGATGCAAGTCGAACCGAATCCTGCCCTGTCGCTTTTTTCTTACTAGGCGAGCAAACAGTCTATGGAAAGCAAATATGTCGAATCGTTTAGCCCACGGCCATCGGAAAGAAACTCGATGCGATGCTCCGCTCCGTAGGAAAAAGTTCAAGTGCGCGGAAAAAGTCCGCGCATGAGTCTCCTCCGATTGACACACGTCCGCTTCCGCTTCCGTTTTTAAATCCGCTAATTGATGTTGTGCCGCGGGGATAGGACTCTTCGTTCACGGATTCTCGTTACGCCGTCGAATGAATTTGAAGGAAATCCGCGTAAGCCAATCAGCGCCGTAAGACGCCGCGGCGCGAGTCTGGATACGTCGACTCGATTTCGCTTCGAATGCGAAACTTTTGCGGATCACCATTACAGCGGGGTGATAAGAAGTGGCGATCCATTTCGCAAACGCGACGTCATTCGTTAATACGCGTCCGCGTTTCGCATGATCGCTCGAGAAATCGAATTTCCGTGGGCAATCATGGATTCGCGTGAAATTTAGTGGCCTGTACGACTAATAAATTTACGGCCGGTATATCGGGCCGAATTTTGAATCAATTGACATCGAAAAAATAACAGCCGAGCTACGCGTAATTCGTGCCAGCCCGATGACTTTTATGACGGGCGATTTTTTTTCTCCGCGCAGGAATACGTTTCCCGACGCCGATTCGTTAATCCGGCCGCGGCAGCGTCATCTCGTCACGTTGTTCGCGACGAATCGGACACGTTAGACGATTACGATGACCACTCTCCCGATGAGCGGCTGATAAAAAAAAAAAAAATAAACTCGGGTGTAATATGTAGAAAAATACGCGCAATTAGGCGAACTCGAAGCCGTTTTTTTTTTTAACGGTAAATTTTATCGAGGCTCTCATACTTTCCGCCCCGTAATTTAGACTCGAAAGCCCGAGTGCAAAAAAACTATTCGAGTACATATTATTATTCCGAGAAACACAGTCACATTTTATTCTACGGTTTATCGTTTAATATAAAAAGCCAACATGTGCGAAGTACGAGAGGCAAGAGAAAACGTTGCGAGCCGGGTAACGTTTATTCATAATTTGCGCTAAATATGCGTAAAGCTCTCTATGTTCGCGTGCATCGATCGCATCCTAATATTATTTTGCGCACATCTCGTAATGGGATTTCTCTGAGAAGAAACAAGAAAATTACTCTTTTACTTCACTCTTTACCTTACTTTAATTTATCTTACTTTACCTTGTTTTTACTGATGAGAACCGTGTAATCCGTGTCGTAAGACACGTCCGGTCTGCATGCGTTCCCCTCCGATCCCCTCTTGTCCCTTCGTCTTAGTGAGAGTCTCCTCTTCCCGGTGTATACTAATAATAATAATAATAATAATAATAACAATAATAGTAATAACGACGGAATGTTATTACGCGCAATAATTTTCGAGCACGTAATCGTTAAGAAAGGACGCCCCGCGGTAACTGCGTCCATAATCGTTATCGTTACGGTTTACGTCGCCATGCCGGTCCCGTCTTCCTTCCTCCCCCCCCCCGGGTCCCCTTCCGCTTGGTCGTCCCACCTTCGCCCCATTAACCGGACCTCCCCCTGTGTTCTTTGATTTCATCTCGGTCAGAAAAAAAGAAACGAATCCTGGCAGCGGACTCGTCCGCCGTAAAACCTGCGAGAAACAAGGATCGACCGGGGGTATCGCGCGCGGGGACATTTTAGCAGCGTCCACCTCGTTGTTTTACTGCGCGCATTTTTCATCCCGATTATATTTAGTTCACAGATACGCGGAATTATATTACAGTACTGTGAACTCAGTATTCTCTCTAAGAGGATTTTTATATAAAATAAAATATATATATTACATACATATATATATATATATATATATATATATATGCATATATATTAATATATTTTATTACATGTAAAAGATAAAGAAAGCGAGTAGCTAGGATTTGTTTCTAAGACAAAAAGTCAACCATATTGTACGAAGAAAAAAAAAGGATATCGATTGTAATATCACTCGATCATAAATGCACATTTCGTCTCAGATGTCTCCGAAATATCTCGAAAAAAATGTTTTCGCGACTCACACCACTCTCTCTTTTTTTTCAAGTCATTCTTGCGAAGCAGAGGACGATTCCTGCAAACGTGCGGGGGTGGCACACGTACTCGAGAGAGCGTATTAGTTTCAACGATTATTAGAGTTAGTTCTAGGCGAATGAGTTTCATAAATGCCGGGAGAAACTCCGGCCGTATACTTGTATTTATACGAAAGTGGGAAAGAAAGAGAAGAAGAGTGAGAGAGAGAGAGAGAGAGAGAGGGGGGAACAAAGGGAGGGGGAGAGGACGAGGAAGGTTGAGAAAAAGAGTGAAGCGAGGGGTACAAGGGAGAGGGAGAGAGAAAACGACGGAGGCGAAGTATCCATCGTTCTGCTTCGTCCCCGGGGGTTGGGCGCCTCTCCCTCCGTGTCCCCTCGCTCGCTCCTCCTATTATTATTATTTTTTATCATAATATTTGCTTTTCCCACATTCTGTTTTATGTTAATGGTCGCTCCCTGCTGCTACCCGCTCCACCAGCCCCCCCCCTCTCTTTCTCTCTTTCTCTCTCTCTTTCTCCCCCTGTCCCCCTTACAGCCCCCTATTCCATCCCGACGGCCGTTGCTTCGTATGCATGGCCTCGGGGAACTTTTAGCATTTTGTCTCGAATTTAAAAAGTTTTTCCACCTCCCCCTACCACCTCGTCCCGTCGCGTTGCGCCCCGATTCCCGTCTCGTCGCGCAACCCTCGTTGTCGTCGTTACGTATCTCTTCCGTTTCGTTTCATGCACGCCTACATGCGCCCTGCGCTCGATTCTGTCTCGTAAACATAAGAGGGGAAAAATATAAAGAGATGTGGAATGGAAGGAAAACTACCCTCTTCCTCCCCTCTCTCTCTTGTTCCGTATTTCTCATATGAATTTGCGGCGGAAAAAAATTCGCCGATGAAAGTGCGATAGAGCAACCGGATATATGGTTATACTTATTCTTTTTTGCCCTCTTTTGGTACCGATCCACGAAGTTTTCCGGTGGATGAGAGAGAGCCGAAAATTTGCGAGACCGTAAATTATGAATTTTTCCGCTGCACAAAGAAAAACTTTAGAATACCGTAATGTTCCGAAACCATATCTTGAATATCTGATCCAGGGGAAGATTTAGGGTCGGCTGGAAGTACAATGTGAACATTTATTTTCTTTCGTAATTTCAATCTGCAAGGAGTTTCGCAATTCTGGAATCCGTAATTTTCTTTCTTGTAGATAGGGAAATATCTGTTTAACATAATCCACTCGTTTAACATAAATAAACCATCGCGTAGGGTCTACGTTATATTCTTCCGAAGTTGGATGCGATCCTTACAAAATACTTTATATATTTCTCCAAGAGGAAGATGCTTGATGCCGCGTTGGCGTGAGAGTACGCAACATGAATTCGCGTTTTTCTCTTAATTTCGATTCGCGATTTCCTTGGGAGCAACGCAGCGGAGGGCTCGGGATGAGACCGAAATCCATAAGTTAAGAATTTTCCACCGTGAAGGGAAAAACTTTCGAACGGCGTTTGGAACCCGTTCTTCGAGGCCCCCTTCCCCATCCTCCGAAAGTTTCGTAATATATTACGCGTTTCTCCGGCTCGTCGCGGCTTTAACAGCGTGCGGTGCTCTGGGAACAAATTGGAATTTTTACGTCTGAGAGTCGGCGGTACCCCGCCGCCGCTACCCCGTATTATGCGCGATCGTTACGCTTCCGCGGCTTCGAACCGGGTCATACATTTATTTCAATTTCATTTTATTACGATCTTCGAGTCGCGCCTTACATCGCACGGTCTCGCGAAACGAAGCGCGACGTGGAACTGTCGCGGAAGGACGAGATGAGCGAGAAAGGATTATCTGTTTACTCTCGACGCATCGAGTCGTAATCTTGCTTACTTTATATTAAACTCAGGATTGCTTCCTGAATGGAATAAGACAGGACGTAGTTATCACATCGGTCGAGATTCATGCATTTAGAGTTAGAAACTAATCTTTTATTCACTTAGCGTGTTATACTAATTTGCCTTGTTAGACAGACTACATGAAATATTGATATTTGATCTGTATGCCAAACATAATTGAGAATTGTGATCAATTAAGATAACATGCTTGTAATGTTTATATGTTTTTTACATATTAATTTTGAAGATTGTACAAACTATTGTAAAATCATAAATTCTAAAATTTTATTGTAAGGCTTATTTATGTACAGGATAAAAGTTTCTATTTTTATATATAATATACGATATGTACTTAGATATTAAAAAGAATAGACAACGCCCTCTCCGAGCAGGAAAAATAATTTCGTTCATGAAAGACCAAATCGAGAAGACGAAACCTTCCGAAATCGTGAACAAGAATCGGCTTAAGCCTTCGATGTGTATAAAAATTGCGCTTTTATGCGCTCGAGGTGAATCGATCCCCGGTCTGCCATCGGGCGTTTCGACAGAGGGATAACAAAAAAAGGGGCATCGGCAAAAAGAGGGAGAAAACAAAAAAAGAGAGAGAGAGAGAGAGTGCACGGAGGGATAAAAAGTAGAATAGAATTCCTCGTATGCCCGCTCCATAACTTTTGACGAGTTTCAGCGAGTCGAAACCGTGGCGAGATGTGGATATAATTTTATCCAGTTTTTTATTGCGGACATGTTGAACTGGTAAGGGCTTCGATAGCAGCAGCTGAATCGGAAATATTGCCCATAAATATCGGAGATACCCACCCACGTGTGTAACTTCACGCACGTGCAGCCCCGCGCTGCACGGACGTGCGTTTTCACGTGTGTACGTACGCACAGGCACACGATACACACACACGCGCACACACACACACGATAGCCAGTCGCGGAATCCACGCTCGCGTATACCTGCAGATAGGCAGATTCGTATCGTCAATCGTGGATACCCTATACAGCCGCCCTACGTCGCGTCCCGTATCTATTCCGCGGCGGCTCTATCATGAAATGGATTTTTTTTCAAAATCGCGAAAGCGTCTCTCTCACCTCCCCCCTCCCTTCTCTGCCACGGATCACCCTTTGGTCCCCGTAGCCCGTCCATTCCTTCCCCTCGCTCCGAACACCGCCGATGTTCCTTTCCTGCTCGCCGCCGTCGACGATTCGTTGACTGCAGTCGCGTCGCTGGATAAAAGTTTCGAATTCCTCGAATCGGCCGCGATTAGTTTCTGTCTCGATTGTTTGAAACAGAGTGGCGCGCGCGCTATCGACACGCCGATATAAAAATTCCCTTACAGCGGCGTTATTGCTCACGGCGGGAAAAGAGAGGAGGAGAGGGATGCGTGTCGCGCACTTTACCGCGTAGCAAAAAAAGAATTATTAATATATATTATAACGATATATGACTGATGTTGAGAAACTGGGAAATGTTCATCTTATTCTTCATGATTTCTGATTTGCTGTTAATTACAACATCTTTTCTACGACGTAGGGTCTTAAAAAGCGATTCTCGCCGAGAATCGACAATGCCGTTCTCAAGGACGAAAATCGCGACGAGTAACGTTTACGGCTGCAAAAGTTAATGAAGAATGTCCGGGCTTTACTGCCACGCTTTGACCTACGACCCTGGATTTACAGTTAACCCATCCTTCCCAATCAGAAATTACAATCATGCGTTTGCGACTCGCGCGGACCAACTAATTGCGCGTCATATATTTAAGTTGCGGCTAGATCAAATGCAAATTGCGGCATCCGGGTTTATACGTACTGCGAAATTAATCGATGATATTTTTAATTGATTGGATCACTAATTACGGTCGCGTAATCGCCAGTCACAAATTCCGATCGCGCGATCGCGCCATGTAATTAGATTATAAAAATTATTGGCGCGCCATTAGTCGAAAAGACTTTCCAGTCGTTCCAAGATTCCCATTTGGCCTTCTCGCTGATTGTAATTTACATAAAAATTAGCAATCGCGATTCTACCAGTTAAGCGCATATAAAACGAAACTTGTCTGTACACGAGACGCCCAAGCAGTCTTTCCCGAGATTTGTATTGCCATGCTGCGGCAGCCGCGATTTATACCATCACAAATCATAAATCGAAATTTAAGAAAAGAAATTGACAATACATGCATTAGGGATCTCGTCTATTATACACGCGTGCCTACGAATTTATTGGCCATAAGCGCGAATTAGTAATTAACTTGCACGCCGTTATCTCACGCATCAGCAATTAAAAAAGCCTTGAGATGATGCTGCAACATTCAAGTTACATTTCATTATGGCACTTCGTATTGCTTCTCGCAATTATCGTGGCTACGCATGAAGTTGCCTCATTAATTTCTCCGTGCATTTTTTGTCGAACGTTACAAACATTATCAACGGGAATCAACGCGGTAATTTCTATTATAGCCGAGACTCGGGAATAGAAGTTGCTTTCTAATTTATACAAAAATAAATTGAATTACCTGTAAGGCGTAAATTGTATCAATCTTTAGTTCGCTTCCAATTCGTTTTCTCTCTTGATGCAACGTTTGTTTAATAGGAATCTCTTTTGGATTCTATGTAATAAATAATACCGTGAATGTTAACGAATATAATAACGTAACAGAAATTTATATTAAATATTGACTCTATACACTCTCGGATCTTCGAGACTCCAGTAAAATTGCAAACTCTATTATTGGTATTTATGGTAGAATTGGTAAATATAAGGATCACGTTTTTCGATGAGAGTTGCCAAATGCATGCCGGTTGCCTAAATAGTATCTCATCAATATTTTATATTTTTACTTAACATAGAATTTAGCAGCAAAAATATGAAATTATTAATTTTTGTCACTAAATGCTGCTTATATTAAGCTGCTTATATAAAAACATAAAATATTGATGAGATACTATTTAGACGACCGGTACGCATTTGGCTACTTCTCTACTTTATTATGATTTTAGACTATTTCTGAGTCAATAAATGTATTGTTTAGTTTATTACAGTCGATTAAAAAAAAATTAATTATAATACGATTATTTTTATGAGCACCATGATAAAAATTGGGACCCTCTAGACTCTTATGTGTAATCATGTATACGAAAAAACAAGTGTGTATACCTAGAATCAATAATTGAATATAAGAAGAGAAACTTTTATTATTTAAGATATGTTAACAATAATCAATTAATCTTAGAAGGGCTAATAAATGTCGCAGTTAACAGAGCGTAATCAATTAATGTAATTTATTATCTATATTTACAGACGTTTCGGCTTTCCTTTAAGCCATCCTCAGTGCATGAAAGTACATTCTTGTCAACGTTCGATTTTGAACATTAAAATTTCAAAAATTTTGAACATTAGCCCTTCTAAGATTAATTGATTATTGTTAATATTTCAAAAGTTTATCACATTAATAAATAGCTTACACTTATTAATATTGTTAAGATAGGGTAAAGGCAGCGAATATGGAATATCAATTTTTAAATTAATATTACTCCGATATAAATGCATATTAAGGCTTCTAATAAACGTAGAACTTTTAAGCAATATGTTTGTTATAACATCCAATAAATGAAAGTCTCCGAAATTTAAGTCCAATATTTATAAAAAAATAAAAAGAGAAAATGAGGGGCGTAAAAAAAGGGATATAATATGGAATACTAGTGAAATTTGAGGAACAAATAAATAACATAATAAATAGTAAAGGAATAGTAAAGGAACATAATAAATAACATAAAAAATGAAGTGCAAATTAATTTTTTTATGTAAATTGAAATCGAAACTGTTAAAAATCATACGTTTACTGTACAATATAGCATATACATAACATTACATTATAGACAAAACCAATGGATAAAATCATAGACAAAATCAATGGATAAAATCAAATCCTGAATCGTTAAATTATTAACATAAACATTAACATCAAAAATATTCTTTATTATTTATAAAAAGAACGTAAACGTTATATTCTCTACTCTTTATTCCATAATAATTTAATTATTCCATATTACCAACACATCTTAATATGTGACACACAAACTCTTCCCATTTCAATAAAGAGTTACAAATCGCAATTAAACGGCATAGTATTATTCATGCAACATTATTAAAAGCTCTATATTCTATAAACATTAAATAACTTATATTCAGCTTGAAAGAACATTTTTTAAGATAGTGCTATCACATTTCCAGACGCAACAAAAATAAATAAATGCTTATATTAGAGAAATTAGTTGTCGCATCGAGTTTATTAATATGGCACATTTGACAACAATTGCAATAACTTCCAGTGATTGCCACTAGAATACAATGCTTTGTTTAAAAAATAAGCCCCTATTCCATATTAATAACCTATTCCATATTCGCTGCCTTTACCCTATGTTGTTCAAAATGCGACACTTTTTTTTCTCTTCTGTCTCAATTCGCGAGAATGGATTATGTTACAGTAGATTTTTAACACGTTGGCATTCATCCCGCTTTAGTCCCCGCTCGTGGCTCGCACGCGAAAAGTGCCTCGACACAGAACGAGATGGCTCTTTCGTTGGCCGCAGTGTTGAACGCGAAACAAAAAGACGAAACGAGGATAACGAGGGCCGGCGAGAGGTGGAGTTATCGAGGAGAGGCAAAGAGCCTTCGCATTATTTCAAGCGCCGACCTCCGTGTTCTCACTTCCTTGCCTTCCATCCCTCGGGTTCTCGCGGCGCTTTTCTTCCCGCGCGCCTCCGATCCGGCGGAACGCGCTCGTTTTTTCGGCGAAGTGAATGGAGAAATTTGCGGATGGTTCGTCGTCGGGACAAACTGTTGAATGCCACGGGGAGAAAAAAAGAAGGTCGGGTTGAAGGGAGACTTCGCGCGCCCGTGAAATGAGAACGGAGCGACTTTTTTTGAGAGGAAAATCGCTGTTGCGCGTTCCCGGAGATGCTGCGACTATTGCCGGGGTGTTTGCCAGACGCACCGACGATACGAGAGGCGAGATTTGAAAATGATGACTGAAGTAATCTCTCTCTAGAAAAATAGAATGAAATTTATTTTAGATGTATATTTTATCTAAAATTTATTTTAGATAAAAATTTTCTCTATCTTGCGTAGCAATTGTCAAGAGAATCGATTTTGAATTAATAACACGAACTCATACATTTTTTTCTATTCTTTTAATTCTGACGTTTTTAAAAGCAGAATGACCTATAATTCTCGCAATTTTCGGAAATATATATGTATACGAGGAAACCACATTACGTGCTGTATATTACCTTAAAGTTATATTAGGCCATTGAGAGTTAATGCGGAATGGAACCAGACTTCTGCTATATCCCGAGTGATTTACTCGGCGATAATAATAATCGCGTGATGCACATCGCGTACGAAAATATTAGCCCTTTACCGGTAACGTAATAGAAATAGAACGGTCGGTCGTGTCGACGTAACGTCGACAACGGATTCCAAGCCGCTCGGCGGCAATCCTATTACGCCCGGTGCACGCAATAAAACCATCTAATAATAGCTATCATAGCAACAGTAGTACGTCCACCGAACACGCGAATACATAACGCGCGTAACATAACGAAAATGAAGAAAGAGAAAAAGAGAGAGATGCGCTTCCCTGGTTAACGCGAGACTTCAGCTACCGCGGTTTCTCAGCCAATTACCGTCTTCTCTTCTAGGATTGAGTGGAGAACGTAGAGAGGAGGAGAGGAGCAGGGAGAAGACGAAAGAAACCGGGCGAAAGGAAAGAGAGAAAGAGGGATGGTGCGTCGCGGGGAGGAGCGCGAGGAAATCGCAAAACGTTATTTGAATATCGCTCGAGCGCGGAATTCCAGCGAAACGCACCGCTGTTCCGATCGTCTCGCGGATTTCACGTTAATAAATTTTTGTTAATGACGTATACTTCCTTTGCGAACGAAACGCGGTCGGACGTGAAGCAGAAGGGGCGATTTGCAGGGTTATTCACGGGGCACATTTTCTTGGGGAAGGAGAGGAAACAATAACCCGAGAGATACGAAAACGATACATCATAACATTGCTCGTTCGCTCATTCCCTCTCCCTCTCTCTCTCTCTCTCTCTCTCCCCGTCCGAAAGTTTACCTCTAATGCCCGGGGATGCTAAGTACGTACCGGTTGGATGTGGGCGTGATTAATTACCGGCAAATAGGAGCCGACGTGGATTGATATATCGAGCGTTCTTGCAGCTTTCCCGCCGATTTACGATCGCCTCTATGGGTTATGACAATGGGGAAGGGGATGATGAGGGGCGACTGTCGATGCGACGACCTGTCGATGCGAGCGAACGCCGTGTCGCCTTCGTCGTCGCCCGAGGAACGCTCGCGGTCTCCGACGGTACGCCGTTCCCAACGAAGTTAACTCCTTAAACCCGTGTTAGTATCAAAGCGTCTAACTATGCCTGTCGTCAGATTCATTGGGGCCAGATCTGTTTTCAAAGGCACGCGATGTAGCGAGACTAAAGCCGATTCTGCAATAGCGTAAACATAGGCGTAAGTGGTTGTAACCGTAGGAAATTGATTAATTACAGTCGAATGTGAGAAGAATAATCGACTGAAGGACTGGTGTGTCCTTTTCAGCTGAACTTCTCACACGATTCTTGCACGGTGGAGAGAAAAAGAGGAAAGCTGAACCGTTCGAGAAGTTCAGCTGAAAAGAACACACTTGATATCTCATTGTTGTTATTTCTATTTCCAGTACATTACGTTTTACTCTTAACGATGACTGCGCATAACTGGAAGATGCTGTTACATTTACCGCTTCGTCACAAGTACTCCGATCGTCGTCAGAATTCTAGTTATTATTCCGAGTCGCGCTCCGTGTAACTAGGGTCTATAATAAGATAGACCCTAGTTAATAAGAGATTAAATGCGCATTAGAGAGTTAAGGAGTCTTACGTGTTAAGTTGCGATAACCCATTCCTCAGTCTTGCGTGATACTCGATACCTTCGGTGTTTAATTTCGAGACGGAGGCTGAGTGAGATTAAAATCGCATTATATGCCACGACCATCGACGCGATGTGAGTTACGATTCTAGAGAAGAAGGTACGTACGCGTAAAATACAACGAGAAAGAAATGCCCGAGCGGCTCTATAGGGAATAATGATCGCTCGTTCTCCGCCCCGATCGCGCGAAGGAAACGAGCATCGTTCTCCCGCCGTGGAATTCCCGGTTGACGTAGTCGGAATAATAATTAGTCAATTAATTAACGTACACATAATTATTAGCGAAGATGCGGGAAGCAGCGATGAAGCGAGAGAGAAAGGAGAGAGAAAGAATGGGAGTGGAAGAGGGGGATGAAAATGTAGCAACACCGGCATCTCGGCTGCCTATGCCTCGTTCAGCTTCGCCTTCGATTAGGAATTATTGAGGAAATTAATTGTGCGTGAAGTCTGCGACACGCTTCACCCCCTCCCTCCCCCATCCCCGCGTCTGCTTTGCTTGTCGCGCGAACCTCTCGAGTATAGATCGCGATAAAATGTCACCCCGCTTTCTTCATTTGTTTTTCTTTTTTTTTTTTTATTAATCTCGATGTTCTTTTGCTCGGCTGATACACGCAATTAAATATAATTATGCTGCAAAGAGAATAATTATGGAAGTATTTGAGGTATTTGTCCGCGTGTGCACGCAATGGGCACAATACACGTTTGCATATATCTGGAATTTTTACTCGGCTCTACAATTGTGGAGCACCCGTAATTGAAAAATAAAAGTTGATATACTTTCTTGCGTAATTACGTACAATTAACACGACAAACGGTGAAACTATACAAACGGTGAAAGCACTCCGTCAATTGTCACGGGAAGAATCGATGCCCGTCGCGCACCTCGATCCGTTCTCAATCGCTCGTAATAATAACTACATTTAATTTGGATCGAGAGAATAAAAAAAAATAATACTCGACTTTCGTTTGTTTTTCGCCGCGCTGGCGATGGTGTTTTTTTCCCCAATTACGCGCGGGCCATACGACTGTAAACACGAAATTTGGAATATTTTGATATACAATTAAACAATATTTGGGTTATGACCGATGTTTGAGGAAGTTTAGCGACAAAACGTCGAGGGGGGATTTTCGAATTTGGTTTGCGGCAGTGGCGGCGATTAGCGGACCCACTACCCCTCCGGTCGCGAGGCTGGCCGAGTCGGAATCATCGGCAAGCGCCGCGTTTTCATCGCATAACTCTCTCTCGCGCGCGCGGAGAAGCACGACGAGGCCGACGGACGAGCTTGCGCGGAACGAATTGCACCTGGATATGCTGGATATGCGCCCGCCCGCCCGCCCGCCCGTCCGCCGCTCTGCTAATAATTGCACTCATCTATTTATATTAATTATCGGCGATTAGCAATACCAATTAATCGCATTACCGTGGGTGCTCGCTGGCGTTGCAGAACAAGAGAAGGAGAGGGAGTGTATTAGGGGTGAGAGAAACAGAGAAAGAGAATCGACGAGATAGAGAAGGAAGAGAGAGAGAGAGGAGAGGCGACGTAGTTGTTGGGTCGCCCTCTCTATACACCGGGTAGGATTGCGGCGCCGGGCGACGAATCGCTCGCTCCACCTCGCGAGTAATTTACTGTTATTGGTCGAATTATGCCACGGTCGAATGCATATTTATGCGGTTAATTATAATTTATGATAAAGCGCCGCCGTCGTGAACGGCGGGAGATCGCCGGTGGGTTTCCTGAGCGTTCCCCGAGTGTGTTCCCCTTTCTTTATCGCGCGACGCGAGCCAAATTGAACAGATTACGTGCGACACGCATACCTCTAGACCTCTATTTCTCTCGTGTTGATCGTTCGCGAAGGATTCTAATACTGTTCTATTTAACTCCTTGTTTAAACAGCGACGTAATAGCGCTGGATGGAGAAACATGGAGATTAATCGAAGCGGCTTATTGTCGCTCTCTGATTGGCGCGCGCGCGATATCATCGTTGTCTAATAAATGCTTTGTCATTCTCTAGTGAAACATGTTGTAGAATATATGAACCCTAAACATTTGCAAATTAGGATTTGTGTTCTAAAAAAAATCAGAAACTGACGGGGATAAGACAAGCATAGACAACAAAATAACATATTATATTTATTGAAATTATCTGTTTGAAATAGCAAACATATTTGTCGAAATTTAATAAGTGCGAAAATTGGAAGTTATTTCGAATTTTTCTGTGAATAACAGGAGTGTTTGCCACGTAATGCGGGAGAATTCTTTAAACTTCCTGGCAGAATCCGCGCAAAATCTCGGAAATCTCGTCGGCGTGATAAAGAAAGAGTTAAATTCACCGCACGCGGAACGCCGCCGCCGCGTTTCCGTCTCTCTTCCGCGGATTATATGGCGGCACGTCCGAGCCGTGATAAAAATCTTTTCCCGCCAACATTTTTATTACCCCCTCGGATGACGGTGCGAGTGCGGGTCTTATCTTCGTTATCTCGCGCGTAAAGATAGAGCTCGTCACGATATCCATGCCGCCGCCGCCGTCGCGTACTGTTTCTCCGCCGCGGTAACGACGCGCGCCGATGGACAACGGGCAAATTAACGTTTCGGATAATTAAGTTCAGCATCTCAATTGCGATTTCACGTGCCGACGTTCGTCGCTCTTCTCGCTCCGCCGAGGGAGACGTTATCGCTAATCCTCGCGATACGAACCGGCGGCCGCGATCGTGCCATTACGTCCGGAAACTCAAGAGCATCTCTCCCGGCATACAAGTTAATAACGCGACGTGGGGAAGCGTGAGCTCACGCGACGTCTCTATCTCTCTACGACCGGTTCTACAATACATAGTCGTAAGTGATAAACCGTGAGAAATTGACCAATCATAATCGAATATGAAAAAAATACTCGAGTATGATCGGTTAATTGCTTACGGCTTACGACTTACGACTCTATCGTAGAACCGGTTTCGATGATTGTCAACGAACTGCTGAGAGCCGAAAAAAATGTTCGTAACACTCTGTAATCGGGATAACGCGTCTTTCGATTTCGTTCCGCGCAATCTACTGTAATGAAGAAAAACACAATTGGGTCGCTCATAACTCACACGGCATTTCGGGGCCATCGGATTGTAATCGAATCTATTAAGTGTAATTGAATTCGCAATAAATCCTGCCAAATTTCGAGGCCCGATCGATTATTATTCATAGCCGATCTGAGCGAACGCAGCGGCGCATTTGAGCTTATAACCTGAAATAAATCTAATCGTACTAAGCCTTTGTTGTCTTCGATAATATAATACGGTGTGACCATATAGCGTGATATAATCGCACACGTATTATACATGATTCATGCAGTATATTACCTCAAAAAATTTAATCCTCGAGCGATCGTTCAAATAATCCTATCCTATCTTGATTAGGGCAATAAAAGTACAGTTCGTTAAAAAAAAATGTTATTAAACGAAACTTATTGAAAAAAAATAAAATTGTATACGTTGCTAATACTCGCGATATCTCGTTGGTGTATTAAAAATGCATACAAATTTTATTTTTTGTTCACGGTATATTTTTCGTTTACGGTATAACCGTGCGAAAGTTAAGCCACGCAACCGCGTTGTTTAGCACAAAATCACGGCTGCTCTCGCGCGGATCTCGAGAGTATCGCGACTCGACCGTAAAATTCTATCCCGCGTGATTATGTGCGCGCGCATCCTTCGCCCGTGCCCGCCACTGCGACGGAAATATGTTCGAAAGATAATGCGTTTAGTTGCTTCAATGACGATTAATTGCTCGCGCCGGGCGATGAAGGGGGAGAGGAGGGGGACGAGCGGCGCGCGAACGTAAACGCGCGATAAATTCGACGGAAAATACCGTAGAATGGGGTGAATAGGATCACTTCGGAATTGGAAGGTTAATATTGCCGCGTTAATTTCTTTTCAACCGATGGCTTGATATATATCGGAGGTCTTGATACCTAATCTTATTAGCCACTGAAATTTGATTGATGTCTCTGTATGCATGGCGCATATATGAGATTTATAACTTTCAACGTATCCAGTGAAAGGGAAAAATTTTTAATTGTGCATGAGGAACTTTAATTAATTTTTGTTAAACTTTATAAAAACCAATTATAGATTGTTTTATATTTATATACACACACGCACACACACACACACGCACGCACACGCACACGCGCGCGCGCGTATATATTTCAAATGAGTGAATTACTGATGAATAGGATTACCGTTTTATTTTTACCTCTGTTAATAAAAATAAATATCCGTGTAAAGGCACTAAAAAATAATTTCATTAAAACGTGGCGGTTAATTACCGCGAAACAGATACACTTGCACGTACTGCGTATACAATCGATATAAAAATTCCCCCAAAAGATGCGAGTTTGATGTGGACATACGAGTTTGATGTGGAAAGAACGATTTTGCTGAAGTATCTAAAGGTTTAGTTATGGATTTGAAAATAATTTTGTTAGACCATTAAAATAATTATGTAGAACGCTCAAGTGTCGATGACATACCGCAAAAAGTTTTGACATCCTACACTCAGAGAAAAAAGTTGTACCAACAACTAAAAATCTGAAACTGTATTATAAAGTTGTGTGTTTTGTGTGTGTGTGTGTGTGTGTGTGTGTGTGTGTGTGTGTGTGTTGTGTGTACTAAGAACAATAAATAAATTATATGAATTAAAAAAATAGTGATATTAACTGTAATCGTTAATGTCAATACGTAACACAGAAAAAAGGACAAGACGCAGTAGCAAGAATCTGTGTGTGATATCTTAATTTCAGGTCTCACAATATTAATTCATTTTGGCACATAACTCTTTCAGAAATTATAAGGTTCTTGAATTAATTTTTAGAACTAAAAACTGTACTGTTGCGCGCGACATACATCTGTCATTTACTTTCGTCTTCGAACCTAATGACTCGCATTCAAGAAATCATTTTATTTGAATATCAGTAAAAAGTCTCATGCTCAGTCCTTTTACCCTATCTTATGTTATGATTTTTTTATTTACGAAAAATAGAATCGCTGTCTCCATCTAGCGACCACGTACTGCTCGCATTATGTTTTATTTATAAAAAAAAAATTTGTTTAAATTGGAAGAATGTAGTTGTCATATCTTATTTGTATGAAGTCTATGTAACTGTGTAATCATATAGTTGAGTTGCAATTTTACTATTATACATTGTATATTAATTAATGATTCATATGTTGTTGCCGTGATTATATTTTTATATAATATTCAGTATTATTTTTTACTACGTTTTACTTTATTAGTAAAACTAGTTGCAGATACTTAAATTTCATTGTTGCCAAAACTATTTTATTTTCTCTCAGTACAGTAGTTCTCCCAGTTTGAGCGTCTTACATAACTTCGATGTTCAAACAAAATTATTTTCAGATCTGTATCTAGCTGAATATTTAGATACTTTTGCAAATCCGTTTTTTTCTGTGTAAAGAAATATCGAATAAATTATCGCTTAATGCCTTAACGAATCATTTGAATCGTACTTTCGCCATCATGTCGGAATTATTAATTTTGCTGTAAACGACCGCACAACAATGGACAGCGAGCAGATCAGTGCGTGCACCTAATTAATGCCATGATCTTCCTTCTCGAAACGTCACTGCACGCCGATGCAGCCGCGGGTGCTGTCAGTTCGCCTGTCATCGTTAGAGCGAAGAAAATCGCCGGGATCGTGCGGGGCTTCCGGTCCGACATGTTGATGTAATTATCCGTGAATTAGTGTGGAACTATAGTGAACCGTAGTGTTCGAAGGTGTTTCGAGATGGATTGCGAATAGCTTGTTTATTGTACAAAACAATATTTAACAGAAACTTTGTCGAACAGATCATTATTTTGAATACTGACTTTTTATAAAAATGGCGATGATTTATTAGCAGCATAAAAATATATACAATGCATTTATATATTATAATTACGCTAAGTTAACAATATAATAAATGAAGAGTATTTTACAAATATATTTTTTATGAAATAATGAAATGGAGGTCTTAATGTTATTGGGTTATTTTATTAATTTTTTAAATTTTATTAATTTTGATTTTAGCCTCGAAGAATAAACGTGAGTTTACGGCTCAGATAAAAAACAATTTTAATTCGCAACATGACTCTTTTCTTGAAATAAAATTTCTATAAAGGATACATGTGCGGTAGAATCTATAGCATAAAGTACGCGATAACGAGTGGCATATCCGCGCTTGTCGTGGGATAAAATATAGAAAGAAAAATGATTCTCGATTCATTCAGGGCACTCGGATGCAATTATGCCCGGCGATTAGCGAGGGAAACGAATGAAACGCTGGCATTCTCGTCGACGCTTAAACCACCACGCGCATTGCAGCCGGAAGAGTAATACCGCGCGATTCATCGACGTAACTTCTCGAACGCGAGTCCCACGTCATTTCGCAAAGTCGCATCTGCGTGGCGGTGAACCGGCGCTTCTAATTAACGCCCATCTTTCTCGCCGAAAGTTGGGGCGAATGCACACTCGTCTCGCGGTATGGGCAAGGGAGAGGGTTGAAAGAGGCGACACGAACGGTCGGGAGTCCTTCACCTGGAAAAGCGCGGGAACTTATGCGTAACGCGAAAACATATGATAAACATATATCCGAGCGCGAAATAGAATGGACGAGGAGGGTGCGGGGAAAAGAGAGGTAGGCTCGAAAAGCGAGGCTGCAGCGGCGGCTCACGCATAATGGGGTTTTCATATTTTCGCCCGTGAATGGCATCGCGCATCGCTGAATCGCATAAATGGAGAACACAGCGCGGCGGCGACGACGGTGGCTCGTATCAACTGCTACGACTGCATCTGCAACGAACAAACGAGCATGCGGCGGGGATGATACGACGACGCGACGCGGCGACGAGAGCTACTCGCGACTTTCTCGCGAATTCACGCGCGCGAGAGTCGCTGACGGAATCAAAGTGCGGATCTACACGCATCGGATTTTTACGCGGTTTCCGTGGAAAATCTCTACCTCTATTTTTTTTTAATTATATCTCCGTAGGAACTCGATGCGGATTCTTCGATTCGACATACAATCTCGATTTCAATTTTTGTAACTGTATCGTGGAATATGTCGATTTTGACTTTTATGGCATTTCCCTAAAGTTTCGCGGACTTTACAAAAAGAATACGTCAAATTCCTGTGATGTGTACTGAGCTTATTTTAAGCTCCGTATATATTGCATAACTAAATATAAATATATTTAGTATCGTACTTTTTATTTTGTGGTTATGACTTCCGATCTTCAATTTTTTAAACGCGAAAGAGAACTTCTCGAATCTTGAAGTACCGTTCCGCTAATAAATTTGCTTCTACATGTATAAATTCTATATAAATCCTACATAAACTCGCTTCTATAAATTCCTTCTGCGTAAGTTTGCGACAAGTATATGAAAAAACAAAACGCAAGACGCGCGGTGTAGTTTATCAAAACTTGAAATTACAAGCCATTTCTCTTCCAGTTGCGTTCGGGAACTTATGGACGGTAAATTTGAATTTGCGCTTTAACTTCTCGGGCACGCATCGCACACACAAATACGGGAACTACCTCATAATTTAATTTCATCCACAATTTTCGTATTCATGCGGTTTACAAGAAATTTAAATTAGATTATACTTTAAAATAATTATTTCAGAATTAAAATATTCGCATTCCGCATTTCCCAAGCGACGCAGAGGAGAAACACGCGCGTTATTATCTATATACCTAAAACAGAAGAGCCAAGTGTCATTCTTTGAATATTTGTACCTCGGATCCTGCAGCGTCTTTTACTCGCAGATTCGTTAATAAATTTTTATTTAAATAAAAACAATTACACGCGCACGTATAAATTTTGCTAAAATGCGGGATTCAGGAAATTTGAAATGTTAAAAATTTACACATGAATGCCTGCCTGTATAAAACACGGCTACCGTTTCCGTGATATAATAATGATAATAAGGGACGACGCAATAAATTCCCCCCCTCCCTCCCCCCGGTAGAGATATTTCTAAACTACCCTGCATACTACGTGAATCGCGCGCGCGCACACACGTGCATACATTCTCTCCACCGGAAGAGACCGGAAAGTTCGTAAGACAGCACCGTAAGCTACGTACCTTACGGTCGTTCCTTAATATCCTTGAAAGGCGAACAGCGACGGTAAATCGCGGGGGTGTACGACGTCGAGGGTGCACCGGGGGCAGCGAGGGTGATTTCGTTCGTGAGGGACGGAGAACGGGGTACAAACGTACTCCTTTCTCCTTCCCTTCCTTTCTCTCTCTCTTCCCCTCTCTCTCTCTTTCTCTTTCTCCCTATCGGTAAGCGTCATCTAATACCATTTGCATTTATATTAAAATATTAATATAGCGCGCGCTCGCATCTTGCCCAAGAAAGCTGCCTCGCTGCGCCGACGATTATATTTAAATGGAAGGCAAACGTTGGCGCCTAGCGTTAGCTCGAAGCGACTCGAAGCCGCGAGAAGCGGCTTTGCGACTCGCCTCGATCGAGAGCTAGTTGCCGCGAGTTTAAAAGCGTCTGTTCTAAAATCAATTTCCTATGACGTCGGCGCGTCCCCGCGCTCGTAAATTCTTTATTAAATATAGTTATGCGCAATTTCAGAACGTGTTTCCGCGCAAATCGCCTCACTGATCGCGCGATTTCTTTCTCAAACAGTAGATTTTAAGAAAGAAAAATTACATTTCTTCTCTCCCATACAATGAAATCAAATGTAGACTTGATGGGAAAAAAGTCATGTTTATCCTTGCGATAACATCTTCCCGTAAACAGATTACGTTAATTTACATCAGCCGAGTTATAATAAAAGAACGTGGGTTTTCTCAGTATTTGCTCGACACGGCTCTCGTTCTCATTCGCGTTTTATATTTTCGATCCAGATTATTAATCTCTTTCCCTCCCTCCATTGAGACGCGCGCAAGAACATCGCGTCCCTTTCTCTACGACAATGAGAAACACGCGGCAACGACTTGGAATCTCGATGCCGCGAGCGATACGCGGCAACGAAAGAAGCTCATAATGGCTCTCTTAGTCCAAGAGTATCCATCCAGTGGCCGTTATTAATCGCCCTCGTAAGAAGCAACGGTGGCGCGGCGGAAACGGGGAGAACACACTTGGAGAAAAAGAGCGCGTGTCGTGCCGCACGGGCATTAATTCGCCCGAAGAAAGAAACGTACTTGCATACGTTGCAAATATATCCCTATGTAAAATGTCATCTTTGATTCCGAGTTAGATCACGTTGGAAATCGGCTTTCCTCGCATACATATTCATAAATAGGATATCTTCGGTTTTTACATCGCTCGGAGATCGTCCACCTTCCGTAATTCCTCTCTCCCCTTCCGTTCTCCCCCGCTCGCCCCGCATCTCGCGAGACGTACTCGAGCTTTCTTTTCCGAATGAAGACTCTCGTACGTTCTCCTGTCGACGCGGCGGAGGGAAAAAAGGGTTGACAAGCGGTCGGCGAGTCGTACAGGAGGAAACCGGGTCGCATTTGCATGGAATTTCTATCCCTTGCCGCATACCGCGTTCCGCGCCCTCGTAATTAAAACATCCGTTAATTAATATACGAACTCAAACACACGTCGCCCGATAAGGCCCACCGCTCACGAAGATAAGTGGACGTTTTTTTACGCGTTAAACTCGATCGGCGAGAGGGGGTTGGGGTGGGATGGTGAATAGGTGACTTGATCGGGCGCGGTGATAAATAATCGAAACGTACGCGAGCGCGTCCGGCGTCAGAAGGACGCCGAATAAATCGCGCGGCTGCGGCGGAGAACACGATCGCAAGACGGAAATAGTAACAATCGTACGTTTCAAGATTACAATACAATCTATCCGAACATCCATGCGTCACCGGACAGGAAAAATTTTCCATTAACAGAAATAGCCTCTCGCGACATATATAATATTATATAGCCATGTATTTATTATATAAATGCATCTCTTTCTCTCTCTCTCTCTCTCTCCCCCCTCCCTCTGCAATAAGTATAAGTTACACGATACCGGATGGACTTATCGTAACGTACCGACCGAATCGAACGGATCGATTCGCCAAGGTAACGTTTCTGTTTTTCCTTCCTCTTTTGCAATAAATTATTTCGCGTCTTGACGGCTAAGATTGCCGTCGTTATATACTATGCCATGAAGTTGAAAAAAAAATTCTTATTTATATTATGCATTAACTACCTGGTCGGTAGTTCCGAGCCTCATTAAAAGTCATAACTTCTAATGAATAATAAACATCGTTCTCTCCCGAGACGAACGCGCACTTTATATTTACATTAATAATAGCCGAGCGTAATGCAAAAAACTTATGTCGTCTCATTCGGATTATTCTTTCGAAGCGAGGCGAATAACTACGTAGGCGGAGGGGGAGGGGGGGATGGAGAGGAGGAGGGAGAGGACCCGGTCGATAGATTTTCCCTGCTGGGAAACGCGGGAAAAGACTGTTTTCCCGTGCATTACCGTTTTTCTCCGTACGACATTCAACGGGAAGGGGGAGCGGGGAGGGGGGGGGGCGATCGTTTATTTTTTAATTTTCCTTTTGTTTGCCTTTCG
Organism: Cephalotes varians; assembly: GCA_037157785.1. NCBI lineage: Eukaryota > Metazoa > Arthropoda > Insecta > Hymenoptera > Formicidae > Cephalotes > Cephalotes varians. The sequence continues at coordinate 581,315 of JANQDE010000058.1, read as the reverse complement.
ACGCTTCAAATCCGCGCGACTATAACGACGTCGTGTTGCAGTCGCTCGCTCTCGATCGCCGAACTATCGAGCGTGAAATCCGATCGTGTCGCGCGGTTTTTCACTTTCTGCTTTTTAATTTCTTCTTGCGCAGCTCCAGCGACTCGTGTTCCCTCCATAAAACGCGCCGGACGGCGTTTTTTCTTCTCCGGCGAGCGAGGTAGGGGAGGGGGGAGGGTTTGTTTTCCAGCGTAGTTTCTGTTATCATTACTACTTCATGCAAATTTATTTATACTCGATCGTACGCGGAGTTATATTCGACACGCTGTCATGCGACTCTTTTATTAATAATAGCGCTTTATTTTATGTGCCTTTATTTTTGCGCGTACGCGAGTGACGCACTATCACGGAAAGGCGTTTTATTAACAGGTTATCTGACAGATTTTCGAATTGATTTCTTTTTTCACTTGTGAAGCATTATCGTAACCACCTCGGGAATTACCGTCTCGAGCGTAATTAAATTTCTCTTCTCTTGTTCTCTGCTCCATTTCGTGTCACTCTGCCACTCTGTAAGACGTCGATCAGAGGGGGTGACTCTTAACACGGGGAAGAAAAGCAGCTTCCTGATTCCCACACATGTCCCGACCTTCGCGTTTCCTCCGCATATCAGATAAGGCCTTCCTATTAATCCTCCTAATTATTAGATAAATTAACATTCTTAATTATCGTTCTCGCTTCCATTCCTCCGCATTTAACATTTATTGCCCGCGGTCGAGCTGGAGCCTCGTTAGTACGGGGGTTCGGACAGACGGCACAATAATAATTATCGGTCTGTCTCGCTTTTTACTCGTTGCTCCGGCCGCGCGCACAACGCAAAACGGCAACGGCTATTATCGCTCTTTTTACTTATTATCCAAGCCGGAGATAACTTTAATGTGAAAAATTATCATAGAAGAATGGCGCGCGGACCTCCTCTCCGCGCGCATGGTGACGGTGAATTATATAATAATAGATGACCTCGTCATTATATACCGTCGCATGGAGCCTGTTTTTATCCATCGAGAGTCCCTCGATAATCTTCATATTTATATCATAATTTGTACTTTGGTGCTATATAATTGCCGTCAATTACCGAAACGTGTTTTATCACGTGCTTGCGATTTTGCTTTCTTTTTTCTACGATCAACGCATATTTGTGGTGCATAACATAACGACGCAAGATATCAAATACTCGACTTAAAATTAGATCGATCATTGTATGCCGGACAATTAAGGACACGTGCTCGGAAGTGTTCCATTTTGATTTTAATGAACTCCACGTGTATCGTGAAACAAGAAATGATGGAATTTCAAGTTTAACAAGCCTTCTCGAAATTACCTCGACACGTGCTCGGTCTCGACCAATCAATGGGTTCGACGGAAAGATTCGTGTGTAAATGAAAAAAACAAATAAATTAATTTACCCCCGCGAAAGTTTCAGAGAACGTTGCACTCCGCGCGATACGTGCGTTTTTCTACGACGGACGGTTCGGTGCATCGCGGACGCATCTGGCGTCAATGCATTATCGTCGTTGTCATCTGTGCCGTCATTATCTCTCTCAACTTCCGATAAAATAATATTCTCGCATGTCTTCCGTCGCGCGCGTCGAACGAGCGTTTACACACCGCCGCGATTTTATCTCCGATCTCTCCCTCTCGTGTGCGCGTGTATGTCTCTGTATCGCGATGCAGTTAACGCGATGCAGCACGCGTTTATTTACATAATGCGCACCACCAGCGTGAACCAGATTCTAATATAGATTGCTTGCCGTTCTGAGTCAATTAATGCGTCTGCGATATTAAGAATCGCGGCGAAACGAGGCGTGGCATTATCATGCAAGTATCATTCTCACTTGTACACGGTGACTTAACACTCCGCGCGCTCCGTGTGCTCATGCTTTTTTTTCTTTCGCGCGATAATTCTCCGACTTCAACGGTGCCGCAATTATCATCACGCTTTAGGCGCGTCGCGCTCACGTAGGTAGAAAGAGATTGACGTACGTGTATGCGTGTGTGTGTGTGTGTGTGTGTGTGTGTGGGACCATCTCCCTTTCAAACGAGCGGAATAAATTGCTCGCATACTTCCCGGAATACCATCTCTCGAATTGAATAAAAACATTAGGCGAGGTAATAATAATGATTCCTTCGCGTGTTACTCCGGTATAACCCACCCCGAATTAAATATTCCACACCTAAATCCTGTTTCTTCTCGATCTTCATTCGTTCGCGAGCATATTAAAAAAATATGTTCGAAATCTGAGAATGTTCCCATCGAGTCATAATCACATATAGAGGGACTCGTCGGAATCCTTTGAAGGAAGATCACGTGGAAAGGAAATTTTTTGTTTTGCGAAAGGAATTTTGTAAAAGTCAAAGAAAGGAACCGAATTCTTACATGTTTCGAAGAATCTTTGCAGAATTCGTGTTGTTTCGCGAAATTCTGTAAAATTGTAAAATAGCGTACCGGCATAATTGGTAGCGCGAGTCCATTGCTCTTCACGAAACGATCTGTTTCATTTACCGGCCGACCGATGAGATCTCGCACCTGCGACGCTGAAGACCCGCGATCCAGACGAGAAACGGGGCGCACCAGGCGCATTAATGCATCGGCGTGCATCGGCCACGTCTCCTCTTCTCTCTCGCCACGCGAAAGGGGTAAATTCCCCAAAGACTTCTCACATATCTTGATGCCCACACTCGCGTCTTTGTCATGTTAACTCGCGACTCGCATATATGCGGCCAGATATGCAACGATCCCGCATATTTCCCGCTTAATTGCATTTTCGTATTCGCCGCGGCGCGTCGTTAATCGCGAATGTCGCGCTACGCCGCGCTCGCGAGTCGCGACGCCGAAGTTCGTATGGCGCGAACCAAATCAGAAATTCAAAGCAGACCGTCCTAACGACGCGATTTCGGTTCGCGATTTCGTCGCGCGATCCGCGATTATTACGTACTCGCCCAGCGTCGCGCCTTCGTTGCCGAAGGCCTCGTTAAATCGGAAGTCATTTGCCTCGAATTAATTTGTTGCCTTTGGGCATATGTAATTTAATTCGCTTTCTTGTAACAAAATATCAGTGCTAATTATATCGTACAATTTACCTTTGATATATCATTTTACAATCGAAAAACATCACTCTGTCGACGTTGTTTATGAAAATTTTAGACGGGGCTGCATTTGTCTACTTAAAAATTGAATCGTTTCTTTTAAATTTTAGCGAGAATGGATCGAAGATAACGGAAGACAATAAGCAAAAGAGCATACGAATCGCGAAAGCGCATGGGAACTTGGTCGATTTCCACTATCGAGATTTGAGCAAAGAGACGACGTGTAATTTCAACGGGAAAAGCGCAAAATTGTTTCGGAGGTGCGCGGAGGAGCGAAAGGGCTATTCGAAAGGATGCGAGCTTCATTTCCTGATTCTCTCGACGAGGCTCGCATTATTTCCGGGACTGGCACGCGGAAACTGAGCTTTAATTCCCAGCTGCTCTCGATATCGTCGCCGATAACATACGTGTCGGGAAGAAGACACACGCACACCACGATCGACGAGCTTCCGCGAACGTTTTCGCGCGCCTTTTCGTAGTCCCGACGACGCCATCGCGCTCTCCTTGGCACCCTCCGTCGGCGACTAATTGACGCAGGGTGGAGAACCAAGATGGCCGACCTATTACACTTTCAATCTCGCGTTTCCCTCCCCCCGCGTACCCCGGAGGCAGAATGATTCGAGACGAACTAGGGGGCTGTCGAAAATAAATATGTCTGCCGCCCTCCTTCGATCCTCAAACGATTTTCTCAAGGGTAACAAAATTGAAGTTTTTTTTAAAGCGAAATTATTTATTTATTTATTTATTATACATTTATTTCTTTCTGTTGAATTTCTATACCTTACACATGTAACAAAATTGCGCACGCAAATTACGCGATTTATTTATGTTATGGCATTTCTTTTTCGCGGCGACGTAGTCTTTTATTTAAATACGAAAAAAATGTCTGACGCGCAACCGTTGGCGCAAAATAGCGAAGATGCGGGATATAATTCAATTTCTTCACGCGTCCCTTGAATAATTGAGCCGCCCTCTCGAGCTATCCTTGCGAGAGTGTGCAACTCCGACTCCGTTAGAATCCTTAGATACCGTGAGACGCTCACTTTCGCACGCACACCGTCTCGCGCGTGCATGTCGCGTACGAGCGCGAGCCGATGCATTATTGAGTGGCGAGTGTAAGACACGAGTAGCTATTACGAGAATCGCGCCAGAGAGAGTGTCTTTCCTCTCGCCGATTCTCTCGCTCCTTGTCTTCGCCGAGCTTCTTTCACAGACACCCTCTTTTCGAGCGTACTCCTCATACTCCTCCTCCACTTCTCGCGCCACCTTTCACGATCTCCTCTTTCGCGACTCCCTCGTGCGACTCGTTCGCACGCAGGCGTCGCATCATTAAGACTGCGCATATTTATTCCGACATGCCGCGACATTTCTTTCTCCGTTGACAATTGTTCCCATCCTCGCCGGAAGCGAGGATTGCTGGACGCGCAACCGCGACCTGACCGATCGACCAACCGAACGACGCTCCCGCTGAAGGTGTTACGAAGTCATGGTTGCGGCGTTAAAAATTCCATTTTACGAGATTTGTTACCGTGCCGCGCGAAACAAACCTCGGTCAGTTCGGTCTTTTTATTAGAGGCACGGGCGAACCAGCTTCGAGTCGACTGTAAATTTGCAAGCGCTACGAAGAAACTTCAGGTAGCGAAATTTTAACGTTACGCGTTATTCGACAGCTTTTTATTATAGAACGGGAATTCTTCATCACTGGTATTTCGCAACTGAAGAAGAAGGAAGGAGAAGGAAGAGAGAAACAACTACAACTATTTTTTCTTGGTTCTTTTTATTCCTTTAATTCAATCTTTATATCTGAAAGTTAACATGATAAATCCTGAACAGAGTCAGTAGACGTCCCGATGTCACTGTATCGTGTCGACATCGCTTCTCAACATAATGCGAAGCATGTTCGGAAGGGGATAACGATAGTCGATCGAGTTAGGAAAACGAGATCGCGTACGCTCGATCGCCATTGTCATCGTCTTCGAGGTCCCGCTCGCAAATTTATTTGCGAGCGTAATAAAGAAATCTCGTTACTCTAGAGCGCTCTCTCTCTCTCTCTCCCTCTCTCTTTCTCTCTCTCGACGCAACTCACTCATGATCGCCGAGTGGATGATCGTCGGGGATGGCTCGGTGTGAGAAGAAGCCGGGGTTGGATGCGAGAAAGGCAGCGATTTGACAATTTCTCACCAATGACGAGCGGAGACGAGAAATTGGCGTGAAATCCGCTCTTCGCCCCCTCCGGCAGCGACTTATTTCCTATTTACCGTCCCTCGCCGTGTCTCTTCGATGACGACGAACGACGACCCTCTCTTCACGCGTAGATCACCCCTCGACCCATCTTAACCTTTGTCAAGGATCAGACAAAATGGCGACATTAAGATGGCTGTCGCGCAATCTTCGCCAATTCGCGAGCAACTGTTGCAGGAAACTGCGTTCTGATCGACGGGATGGGAATTGTAGGATGGGATCGCGGAGCAATCTCCTGCGTATCCTCCGAATGCACTCGCCGCTAACGCACCCTCGACTACGCCGAGGGTAGATTTACCCCGTAGACCAGAGGCGAACCAGCGCGCGCTCGATGCATCATCGAGTCGTTCACCGTTTTGTTCCCTGTTTATTTTTTCTTTCTTGGGAAGAAAAAACGGAAGAGAGGGAGGGAACGAAGTAATCCATGGATTTTCCCAGAGTGACCTTTCGATGTTCGGATTCCTACGGAATTACCGGCCAGCAGCCTCTGTTTTCACTTCCATCCCCAACTCCCGTCGGCGCTCTTTGGCGAGAAGGGAGTAGAAAACCGGAACGGAGGGGTGGAATGGGAGATGCTAGGCTGTGGCATGGCGCTCATTGTAGGTGCTAATCTTTTTATCGTCTAACCAGAAGAGAGTTTTCCGTCTGTGTCTCTTTCGCGGCTTCCCTCTCTTTCTTAAGAACTAATATTATATTATCTCGTCGGTTTCTTGGTTTATAATTTTTCAACCGCTCGTTCTTTTACCTCGTCCCCTTCCTCTGCCGGTCGATCGACTCGCTCTTCTCGTCTCGCGACTTCTCCTCGCCTTCTGCTCGAGAGCACGTCGATGCCAGACTCCGAGAATTTTCTCAATCAGACTTTCGCCGCGGAGCAATTCGTGGCGCTAACCTTGTTAAGGCGCGGCAGGCCGCGCCGCGCTCGTGCTCTACTGCTGCGCCCTTCTGCCACCCCCCTTGGGCCGCGGTTATGACTCGCGACTTAACCCTATTAATCCCCGAGCGAGCGAGAGGAAAGAGAAGAAAAGGAAAAAGAGATGAAGAGAGAGATCAAACATCGGCGTCGGTATTTCACGATTAATTGGCTCGCGCAAGAGTCATCTTCACGATTGTCTGCCTTGTGCTCGAACTTTGTTCTAAAAAAGTTATTTCAATGCTCAACAAGATATTATTATGTTCGCGGTTATTATTAGTCCCCGGCGAATGACATGTTATCCGCGAGTTGTTCTGTTTAACGCAGAGCTAATTTATCACGTGCACGGAAACGCGCAATAACAAATTGCAACGCGACTGCCAGTTTCTAAGGGCGAGCCGGCGGTGCGTGACGGGGCAAGATTTTTTATTCCGCCGCGCTTATTGCGGGTTGCAATTTGTAATTTGTAGTCGGGGCTCATCGGCCGCGACGTAAGTAGGACGAATAATAATATAATGTCGTACGCGACCGTTATTTACTACTTTCCGCCGAGGAAATTCGCGTAGCTGCAACAAAGTCACGAGTCCGACAAAATTATTGCCCCACGCGGCTCGCCATAATGTTATGTATTAGCGTGTTGCTATGGCGGACGTAACCCGTGGCGTATCACTTAAGGCGGAACGACCGTGCAATCGCACGGGGACATCGATGCGACTTGCGACGGTTTTACGCACCAGCTGCGCGCGAGCAAACTCGCGAGCGAGAGAGAGAGAGAGAGAGAGAGGACTTGGCAGGCCGCGCGAGGAATCGAGAGGAGAGAGAGAGTGTGTGTGCCTCCGCGTTATTTCCGGACGCGCACGTTTTCCTGGCGAGCGAGGATCGTCACGTAACGCATCTCGTCTCTCTCGCGGTCGTACCTGACCGTCCTCAAGCTGGGACGGCGCTGATGAATGAAGTTGCGTTACGAAACGCGGACGCATACATTCGCGCTCGCTACACTCCACGCCGCGAGCGTGTACGCTGACCTTCGAAGCGGTCGTGCTGCTTTCTGGCGTTCGCATGCGGAGTACGTAGACGGAGAAAGAGAGAGAGAGAGAGAGAGATTTTTTTGTTGACTCACAGCAATTTTCCGCTCGATGCAATAGCGAAGTCTCGTACCTTCGTATTTTAAAACGAAAGTTATCTCACGATTGTCGATCTTAATTAAGATGCTGTGATTTACAGCCGGCTTTTCTCCTCCCCCTGTCGTTCGCTGCAACTTATCAATATCTGACATTAAACATCCCTTGTAATTAATACCTTGGACTTAGAATTCTCAGAAGACTCGTTGAGATCTAATTTTGTTACGTGCCGTTAAATTATTGTCGCAAGTGTGTAGAGCACTGTGTAGAGCTCTCGGGTGATGTGAAAACTTAATAGCGCGTCAGAGCGTGAACGAGAGCCAAAGTTTTTTTTCTTTCATTTTCCTCGCGTCGCGCGCGTGCGGTCAGCATTTGTTTACGCCAACGTGACGTGACGTTTCGAGGGAATAAAATTAGCGCGCGAACCGCGTTCGACGTTCACAATTTAATCGGCTAAACGACGCTCGACCGGGCAATTCATCGCCGCCCACCTAAGCATGTATCGCGCCGCATCTCGTGGCCGGAAATCGCCGCTTTAATTAAAACGCAAACTACTTCCGCGCGATAGACTCACCACCAAACGCATACCCGCGCACACAAAGCGAGATAATACGAAGCTCTTCGTACGTTATTTCGTACGTTATTTCGCGCGCATTACCGAGTTACAATTTAACGGGACGAACGGGGAGAGAATGAGGGCGAAAGGGACGAGAGGCGGAGGGGGGAAAAGGGGAAGCGAGGGAGATAGAGAATACACGGGCGTTTCCGGCCTGTTCCCGGCTTTCCAATATTCTTCTCGGCCGGGCCCGATTGGAGATCGAATTGTGTCCGTTAATTGAAATGATTAATTGTCTCACCTCCGCAGCCGTGCCCCCGGCGCGCCGCGCCGCGCCCCGCCGCATCACGCCGCGACGCGCCGCGCCTGATTGCTTATTTACAAATAGGAAATACGAAAATGTGCGGAATCGCGCGCGCCGGACGGCGCGGGAGGAAGCGGGTTGAGAGATGGAAAGAGAGCGTTCGTGATTCGCACGCGAGCGAGCGCGCATAAACGCGCCACGTGGAAAGGGAGATGTCAGCCACCTCTCTCTTCCCCCTGCCTGCCTTTCTATCTCTCTCTCCCTCTCTCTCTCCTCGTGCCACGTAGCCGGCAATATTGTAGGATATTACGAATTTGCTGTTTTCCGCGGCGGCCGAATTGAAACTGGGATTGTTAATTACTCGATGATTATCGCCGGCCAAATCGTCGGAGTCGCGCCGCTCGCAATTACTTCGTCGTGAACGACCGATACTCCACCCTCCCGCTGACGAATCGTTTTTTTATCGGTGCCCGGGATGACGCAATCTTAACTCTTTCGCTCGTAAATTATCGCCGAATATGAAAGAGAATATTCGAATCTTCCGTAAAGACCATAATACTCAACGTCTGACGATTACCTCTTTAAATCTCTTTCTTATATTGTAGCGAGACTCGTGACCGTTATTACAAATGTCAAAGTTTGTTTTAACAGACAGTAATTCTTAACAAGAATTTATTTAATTCTTCCTAATTCAGCAATTATCTTTATTAAAATGAAAGCCGATAAAAAGTAGAGCAAAGAATTACACAGTATCGTGCGATCTTGCGAACGACTGTTTTACATTCATTCTAAAGAGGATTAAACGAGATCTTTGACCTGTAGGGTCAACAATCTTAGTTAAACCTCCGTCGTCATCGACAAAGCTCGGAGCTTTAGCCTCGGAGGTGTTTGGATCGGGTGAAATCCTCAGCCGGGCTCGCTCCTCTCGCTCGAAACCCCATCGAGCACTCCCGAAGGGGTTTACTCGTCCAATCGAGACGACGAGGCTCGTCGAAGTGGTCGCTTCTCGGTCAGCCGGCGGCGGCTTGCGGGTTGCAATTCGTCGATGGAGACGAGACGAGACGACGAGGCGAGCCAGCCGACGCGGCGCGACGCGACGCGGCGCGGCTCTGCTCGACTCGGCGCGGCGCGGTGGCGGACCAATTGGAATGCAGAATCATACCGGAAATGCCGAGTAATGCACCAATCAGAATCTAGGAATAGTTAGAGGCTGCCGGATGATTAGGAATGCACGCAATAACCTCTGATTAATGTGATCGGTGTGTGCTATATGCTGTGTACCGTGGCGTCGGTCGGCGGCTCGCTCGCTCGCTCGCCCACGCTGCAAYTCCATCCTTTGGCTTATGTGCCGCTTACATGCACACTCCCCCGTCTGCCTCCACCCCCTTTTTCCCACCTATCTCGTGCTCCATAACTCTCGGTTGACCACCCCTGCACACAGCCTCTCGCGCGCGCGTTTGCACGCGCCTTACGCGCTCGCCCTCTCTCGCTCGTTTGCACTATGTACAGTGCCCGCCACCCCCTCGCAATCCTGCCGTAAGAGGCCCCACATACGCATACTTCCGCGAGCCCTCTATGTACATCGGACCGGTCGCGTGTACGTGTTGACCGTATACATATGTATAATACAATGTTCACGAGAGAGGTATAGGGTTTGTGGAAGAGCTTGCCGTCGGCCAGAGAACCCTCGCTACGCAGCCGGAGAGTAAGTATGAGAGAGAGAGAGAGAGAGGATGCGTGTTTGTGTGCGTACTACCCGCCAGCCGACGGTATGGGGAGGGGGAGGAGGCGGGGGCGGGTGGCTGGTTATGCATTTACATAAATACATAACGCGGGCGCGTACAATGTTAGTGCTATGCTGTCAATTCTACCCTCGCAGCGAGGCAATTCTGAGTTATGCCGGGATGCCGTAGCCTGTGACGGCCCTCCCTTCCTCCTCCATCACCTCCTCGAACTCTCCGCTTCTCCTCTGCTGCTTCTCTTCGCCACCTTCCTCCTGTTCTCCCTTGCTTGCCGCACCCTTAGGCCGCGGTGTGCGTTCGCCGCCACTATGCCCGCCGGCCCGCGCGCACCCTCCGATGCACTCTGGGATGTGCCCGCGATGCACCGCATCTCCCGTACACCGGAGGCGTCCCTGGGATCATGATTCCGGCGTCGGCCTCGTCTTTGAACCCCCTTCGCGAAACCGAATGCCGAGCTGACGCTCGCGATTTCTCGTTTTTCTCGCATCGGAAGAAACGGTGAATCAGCAGGAATTGTTGTAGTTAGTTTACCGTTGTTATTCCTATTAAGTTTTTGATATATTATTGCATTAATCCTTGGAATCACCCACGTATTTTTGCGCGCGAAATCTCTGTCGACAATTCTCTTGAGTTTACCAAAATATATTCTCTAAAGAACGGAGAATTAACATGCATACATGCGTGCACTTACAATATCTAGCGAAGGAAAAAAGAGGCAAAATTTGTTTACTGATAATATTACCGATGCTCGAGCAGACTTCCTTCAACGTTGGAGAAGCGTGACTGAAAGACTTTCTTGAGTTTAACGCGTATTTGTGGGATTTACAAGAAAAACTCTACATCCCGTCCGATACAAGCGTTGATTCTGTCAAAACAAGCGCTGATTAAATCACAAAGTTGAAACAGTAGGAGAATCTCATAACGTCGCCCGCGGGGCATGGGCAACGCCAAGTTTTCCATTCTAATGAATTCCCGATACGCATTATTATCGACGACAATTGTTACGGAGGAGGCTGGTATCGACCGTCGCCGCGAGGAGAGCCGAGCGGTCGCGCGGGATCGCGACAGAATTATAACTCTTGGAGTTATTCTTCTCTCGGGCGCGCGGGCCCCGCTCTCTTATTTTGCGCGAAGGAATCCGATTAAATTTTATCTCTTCAATTAGCATCGGAATAATTAGCCGCGTCGGTAGCTCGCCCATAATAACCAGCCGAACAATGGCGGCGCGCTTTCCTCCGGCCGTTTGTTTTTACGGGCATCGCGACGCAGGCAAGGAACGTAAAATTAAAACTGCCTGTCTTTTTTCGACCCGCGCCCGTGTCGATAAAGCACATCGCGTCCCCCTTTTCATGATATTTCGAGAGCGGGAGCAACTAAATTTATATTCGATTTTCACTAATTACACGCTATTATTTGCGACTGGCTGTATCTTCAATTAACTGACTTGTGCTTCATTTTTCTGTTACAGGTGAGTACATGGAGATTTCTCACAAGTACTTTTGGACGATCATTGATCGATTCATGAATCTTCCATTGATCGATTAATCGTGAATTTGATCGAATCACACAAGATATCTGCAGAACAAAATTCGTGAGTTTAGTCGACATGCTTTAATATAATATTTCTTCCGATATAAATTTATACATAAAGTGTCTCTACATTTTTAATCTGAATATATATTTTATTAGATAGATTTTTAATTAGACTGTATATATTCAAACATATTTAAGTAAGCCAGAATATCAAATATAAGATATCCCTCCTGGTAATATTAATGGTAATCCTGGTAATATTTAATATGAAGGCAAATATTATTAATATGTGTCAGGGAATATATATAATACATGTATTCCGTGAAGGAATGTATGCCAAATGTATGTAGATTCGCGTCTCTGTTTCCGAAAATACGAGTCTCTGTCTTTAATCGGGTAACTAGGTGGGTCATCCTCAGCCCCTGCGCGTTTATCCAAGGTATATCGAAACCAGTTCGAACTCTCATATGTTTTAATAATGAAATGCGATCTCGCGAACGCTCAATATTAAACGATGCGGTGAGAGAGTGAGGTGGTTTTAAGAATTTCAATTTTTCAGGGAACACCCGTTTCTGCATCTCCGCTCATAAACTATTCACCGCGCGGAGCAGGACACGAGGGGGATAGGGGGAGGGAGGTTATATCTTAAAATATATTATATTTGTCTCGGCGCCGGTCAAAGGTCGCGAATAATTCCCACGATATTAACCTCGTTCCCGCCGCCCTCGTTTCTAGATCGATACAGGCTTTCGATTCTCTTGCGACACACTCAAGTGCGCTAGGTTTCTCTTCCGCGTGTGAACTAAAAGGCGATCTCGAACTAAATCTGAAATAGCCGCCCAAGTATATGCGGAATTATAAATGGCCGTCCCGCAATTAGAAAGAGGGTCGCAATTAGATCGCCAAATTCAGTTGCACTTAATTTACGTAAATTCCATGCGAACGAAGAATTACTTTCCCACGCGAAGGTCAGCCGTATCACCGGATAAAATCTCTCTTTTTCTCTCCGAGGAAAAAGATTCGCTTCAATTTTACGTGTAACTATATTTTTAGAATATAATTTTTAGTTGATAAATTTTTCAACAAAATTGAAGAATTCGCGTCAGTATGATAATTACAATAGCTTTCTAAACGAATAATAAAACTGCGGTAGAAGTCGCGCTTTAATAATTTCGACGTGTTTTTCATATGTCGCATCCTTGTTTATACTTATATGAAATTTCCTCAATATTTTTGGATCAAAAGCCGCGGCTCGTATCTCGTCGTCTCAAGAGACAGGGAATCCTCGTCTATTCACGTATGCACGAGTAAGAAATCCTTATAAATCCTCCAAGAAAACGACTGTGAATATACGACTCTTAAATAGTTCTAGCAAAAAACTCCGTAATTCCCTGGCATATTCGCTCAGATTACCCTGTTCAAGACGGAAAGATCGTTCGTCACCCGGTATACGGAGGGTCATAGCATTCGCGTCATCCATCTCGTGGAAGACGCGCCATGAAGTCACATATATACTGCACGTAAATGTGCGAGTATACGCGCAAGGGTAGCGGACACATACATGGCTATTTCCCTTCCTCCCCTCTCTCTCTCTGAAACAAATATAAAACATAAAATATATATTAATGTTCGCCGGTTTTCTTCGTAGCCTCCGCGGCGAGATAGCGAGCGAGCCCGGGAGAGAGAAATATTGTATGAATCATTTATCAGTCTGGCTGCGTCTGAGCGTAGCCGCCTGGCTACGTATAGTTTCGTTGTACATATATAAATGTACTCGCATATATGTGTGCGTGTCTTCCTACGTATACGGGGTGTCCCGAGAGCTCGTCCGTTCTCTCCCGAGAGAATCGAGACAGCAAAACAGCGAGAATTCGATCGAGCAACGCATCCGCAAGTTTCGGCGTTTAAGTATCTTTTAATATAGGACAGGTATCTTCAAACGTCTTCGTGAAATATCTCGAAAATAATTGAGGTGTGCGCTTACGGATTTGGAGAGCGAGATTTCAGCGGTATCTACTTATAATGTGGATTAATTTTAACCCGCTGAAATCTTTCTTAGATCGCTTAAAATTGTAAAACAAAATTGATATTTCTTAGACCTACCGCCATCCCCGGTTTTCGTCTGTGAAATGAAAATATGTGATTTCCGAGACACTCGGTAGACAGACCGGTCTCACATATAATGACCTAATTTATGATACTAGAGCGAGAGAAGTGTGAAGGAGCTAATCCGAACGTATTTTACGCTCTCAAAATCAGACCGCCTTTTCTGTTCGTTCCGCCGCGTTTCTCTGATACTTTTCGCGACACGCGAGATGTAGGAGCACCCTATATGCACACACACATACAACACACACACACACACACACACACACACACACACACACACACA
>JANQDE010000058.1:551943-567174 GCA_037157785.1 Cephalotes varians | reverse complement strand
CACACACGTCTACACATGCTCGAATATAAATATATACGCGAGCTATATACACGTACGCGCGCACGGGGTGGAAGGTAAAAAGTCGAGCGTCCCGGAAGAGAAATAAAGAGACTAGAGGGCTCTTCTCTCCTCCACTTTTTCTTTTCGCGTCTTCTTCCCTCCCCCGTGCCCTCCCACTCTCCTCCCGCCATCTCATTCTCTTTCGCCTCTCTTTCGCTCGCGCATTCGGGGTTTCCTGGCTGGAGGACTCGCAGCCTGGCAGCCACTTACCGAGAACTCAAATTGACTTTACGATGGCTTCCTGCCGTTCGTAAATAGCTTAGAACAAGTTTCGACCGTGCGTTCCTCCTCGTGCAATCCTCGTCAAACGTTCCACGTAAGAAGGGCGCGCCCTTCGCCCCCTTCCCTCGTCAGAAGACCTTCCATCGGCGAAGTCTGCCGTTATTTTTTCTGCTCGTTTGGACTTCTCCTTCTCCTTCTTTTTCTTCAACTTGCGCGAGTTTTCAAACAGGCGAACAGACGGGACGGGTACAGCAACTGCGCTTTCGCGAAAAATGCGAAACGAGCATACCATCTGCCGCGACTTCCTTTACCTCCTACAGGCCGAGGGATCGATAGTAAGATGGCATTCTTTAACTCTCTGATGCGTTTTGTGAAAATTACATATTATCTTTTCGCTAAGTAACTTTTTGTCTTGCCGATCCTGATAGATCAGCTTATCATAAATAATGCAGAAAAATATAGCTTATAGAAAAATTTAAATCGGATTATGCACAACTAGATAAAGTGAAAACTGAACAGAGAGGAGAAGGTGTTTCTTAAATGGTTAATGAAGTTCAACTACGTTGCGAAAATTTGAGAGGAATCGTGCCACTTGCCCATGGCGTTAGATATAAAAACACGGCGATTTGTCTCGAAGGAACAAACTGCCGGATAAAGTAGGCGAATAGCCACCCTTCTTTCCTGTCGATAATCGCGGAATTTCGAGCCGAGTAGGAAAATCGCGGACAGTTGCGCCCGTTCTTGCCCTCGAAAGCGGCGGCCTGCAGCTTGCCCCCGAGTCTCGCCGAGGGACGACATTCGATAGAGGAGGGAGGTAAAAAAAAGAGGACACGGGCAGCGAGCGCCGATAATACCGGGGCGGCGGCGACGGCGGCGGGGTTGCGTTGCGTTTGTTTGCGCGCGCGGGAAGGAGCGCCTGCCGAATCCCGGATACGGTATCGAAGCATCTCTCCCGGCACCGGTAGCGGCGCTTTATTGCGATTTTTATATTTCATCCCGCCGGGGTCCGGCCCGATCAAAAGCGCTCTGCAGTATGCATGCGGGGGGACATGACTCGCCTTTCTCGTATCGCGTGCGCAAGCCCGCTCGCCGGTTAGATGCGAGGCGGAGAGAGAAAAAAAGGAAGCGCGTAGAATGAAAGGTATGGGTGGGTGCTCGAGAAGAGTGGGAGAGCGAGCCGAGTTTATTGTATTTCGGGAGGAAAAAAATTCGATGCGAAAAAGGGTGATAGGAAATAGGGTTAGCAGCGAGAAAACGAGATGCGTATTATGCGAAATCATATATTTCTGTAAAGTGTTACATTACGTAAAGCAATCAAGAGAATGGTGCAAGATACGGTTGCACCGGTCCGGTGCATATTCTTTCTGAAGTCGATTTCTTCTTGATAAAAGAAGTGATAAAAGAAGATATGGAGAAGTTCCATCTTTGATGAATTTTTTAATTTGTTACATTATACTCGATAAACCGACTCACGAATCAAAGAGAGAGAATTTTATTAACATAAAATTTATATTTACTTAACTCGTTCGCTTTGAATAGGTACATATAACAATTTTAATTATTAAAATTATTTTATATATAGAAAGGGTAATGTAATTTTTTTCTATTTACATATATTATCGATTCTCTTTCTTCTTTTTTTTTTATTAGAAAACAATATAGGGATACTCTGCGTATTCACGTCGAAAAAAAGCAAAGCGAGGGGCTGCACCAATTTTTCACTCCCGAATAAAATTATTATCGACGAATGAGTAAGTGGCTCACAGGTTGCCCCCCGGGTTGTCGGCGGGGAAAGGGGCAGCCGGAGGGGGGGTGACCGTCGAGGGGGTGGTTGCGATGGATAACGCAGCCGGAAAAGCACAGCGGTTCGAAGAAAGAAAGGGAAGGGACGCGCGAGGGATAGACGGGGGAAGGGGGGAACGGACCTGGCTATTTTTAATATTTAAAATTTAATTTACAAAATGCCACTGCCCACCCTCGCCTACCCCTTTCGCATCCCCCTTCGCCCCTTCCTACTATCCGAACTCTCGTGCACACCTGTATGCGCGTGTCGGCCACGTCGTTACACACCTGCACCGACGCGTCGATTATCGATACTCTATGCGAGACCGTGTGCCTTTCTTCTTGCTGTCTTGATCTTGTCTTTTTCTCAATTGTTGCACTTCGTCGTTACACTACATATACTTATATAGACATAAATCTCCTCCCTTTTGAATTTTACACTGTCGGCGTCGTAAACAATGCACTGTCGAATTTTTCAATCGCGTTAATCTTCAAGAACGGATAGTTTCGGTCGGTTCATAAAATTGATCCCTTGAAGATGCGGATTATTGTTTATTGCAATTTTCTAATCTTCGACGTGACATATGTATAATATCTATAATATTACTGTGGAACTTAATTATTTTGTCTCCTCAAATGAAAATTTTATTAGAGTACAGCTCTCTAGAAGTTAAGCGAAGATTTCATCATGCATTCTCACTCTTGAAGTTTCTAGTTTTCCGGAAGAGCCTTGCTTCAATCTAGTCACGTGAAGACTATAAATTTCTCAACATTTCTGTTGAAAAAAGAAGCGGAAATTTTTATTTGAAAGTGAAAAGACTATTCTTTAAGAAACTTCCAAGTAATAAAAATTGGACACTTAATAATTTTTATACGACTTATAGTCTATAATACTTTTAATGTCGTAACAATTATTAGATAAAAATGAATATATCGTTTTATCTTTAAAGTTATATTACACGATTAATTAAAATTATATCATATTTAATTATATTACACTCTTGCACTATTAATTATCTTGTATATTATAATACTTCGTAGGAATACATAGGAATTTTTATTATAAACTATTAACATTAAATCTAATATTTATTTAAATGTCTTATTATAAACTAATATAATAAAAAATATATATTCGCATATGCAATATCCATATGTATATGTGAAAGTATGATAGAATTTTATGCCTCAAGATCTTCGCTAAATGTTCCTTTAATGCGTTGCAAATGATTTTGCAACCTCTTTCGCCGATCGCTGATCGCACGCATGTCAATTGTGGCGTCTGTGCGTGTAATTACGCGGATTAAGTTTCTTATTACCGGACTAGGTAATGATTTGGAGTTTTACGACATAAAACGTGTGTACACACGAGAGCAAAGGAGCAACGGCGGTGCGGCTCGCGCCGTTGTTCTCATCAGACCATAAAGAAACCCTGGAATGCGCGATCATTCGCGCACAACGTTCACGTCATCTTCGCGGTCGTTGTCGTCGTCGTCGTCATCATCGTCATCGCCGTCGTCGCCGCTGCCGTCACCCTCGTCCTCGTTGTCGTTACTGCCGTTCTGCGTTATGACAATTTTACTTTTATCGATCGTTCCGGGCGGACGTCGTTGTATCTCCCTTTTCATCCCCGCACCCTTTCCTTTCGTTCACTTCTCTCTTTCACTCTTTATATACATATATATATATATCTCCCCCTCCTTCACCCTCGATAAGTCTTTCTTTTTCTCTCATTTGCTCTTCGTTCACTCTCACACGGAGTGCTCGCTCGCTCGCTTTCTGTTTACAGTGCTCGTTGTGTGAGGGAGATACCGGGGTGCGCCTCGTCGAAACTTAAGCGGTCGTGTACCTTAGGTATACGCGGCCTCGCGTGTACCTACATAATACGACGTAAGTTACGACGCGCCATGTAACTTTGGCACTTTGGACAATGGCTGCTCCTCTCTCTCCATCCGCACCTCCTGCCTCCCGTTCGTCCTTCAAATGCCTCCCTCGCACCCGCCAACTCTGTCGGCATCACGCCGTATACCTCGATGAGAGAAAGAGAGAGAGAGAGGGGGAGAGAGAGAAAGCGGTACAATCAGGCACTAAATACTCGTTGGCGTATCGCGCCTAGGCGCCCAGACCTAGCACAACCAGGGCGCACTAATGGTAGTTGCCGTCTACTATATAATGTCCGCGACCGTGATAGTAATAATACGCAGCGAGGGCGGGTACAGTGCGTCTCGAAAGTATCGCAACCTCTGTTGAAGTTAGCACCATTCTCAAAATTTCGATATAGCTGACGAAGTTCTCGACTCGTCCTCGGAAGTCGTGAGTTTCTGATACTTTTCAGAGAGAAACTCTGAAGCGAAACGTGAAAGATCCAAGGATATTATGTCTCTTTACTGAGAGAATTGATCGCGGTGTCTCGATCGTCGACAGACTTTTGAGTTTATGCGTCGTTAATTTGGAGCGTTAATTACTCGATAAGACGAGACGCGGGCGCGATATTGTTCATTAACGATGTTAATATTCGTCTGATCGCTTTTTAATCGAATCCTGACTTTATGATAAGCGTGAAATTAACGCGTTTCTTAGAATACCCTGAAGTGCGTCCTGAAATATGGTTACGTTGATATGTCTCTCGATCCAAAGTATCGAATTAAGGCCGAAGAGCGCTATGACGCGTTAGCTTTGATCCCGTGCTACTTTACTCAAACGCAACCCCAAAAGATCAACAAGCGCATGTATCAATGGAACCCCGTCTAACTTTCGCGCGGGCGCTCGGCAGAAGGAAGGGGCGACTGCCCTACGCGGTCACTCCACAATTCGCACGTGAAATCGATTCTCGATTGTACTGCCGGACTCGATGCTACGCAGGCGGCGGCCGCAACGCAGGTAATTCGAACGTGACGAAGGTCGGCGATGACGGTGATGGCGAGAGAGTTGGTCGCCAGGGTGCGGGGGAGGAAGGAGGGACAGGGAGGCGGCGAGGGGTTCGGTCCAGTTCGGTCCGATGTGGTCCGGATCGAGGTGGCTCGCCTCAAACGAGCGACGTATCTCTAATCCAACACCATAGAACTGACCAGTGCTATTTAGCCTGCATTGTATCGGATAAAGGGAGTGCCGTGTAGCACCACCATAGTAACACCATGCCCTCTGTCGATCTCCACCGAGCATTCGTCCCTTGCGCCAGGGTCCTGACCGAGCCTGTGTCCCTTTTCCCTTCGCAACCCCTTCTTGGTCTTTCTCTCCTTCCTCTCTCGCCCCAATATCCCTTCTCTTTCTCTCTCTTACTCCGCCAAACACCCTTGTCCTCCACGTCGGCCGTCGGCCGTCGTTCTCTGCCCCGCGCGCTCGTTCTCTCCGTTCTCTTCACCGTCCACCCTCACCCCCGTGGAATCAATTGCGGTCGCCATGACTACCGTAATGGAGATCCAGGACCAGGAGGGTGCCTTTTCCACGGGAGGTTGACCAAAGCGTATCGCGTAGTGCCTACACGTCAGGGCGAAATCAAAGACCGAGCTCGAAACCGCTAACGCCAACGAGCAGCCTCGTTGTGGCAGGCGAGAGAAGAGAACTCTCTCTCTCTCTCTCTCTCTCTYTCTCTCTCTCTCTCTCTCTCTCTCTCTCTCTCTCTCTCTCTCTCTCTCTCTCTCTCTCTCTCTCTCTCTCTCTCTCTCTCTCTCTCTCTCTCTCTCTCATATTCACTCACTCACTCACTCACTCACTTCCTCTTTTAATTTCTCTCTCTCTCTCTCTCTCCCTCCCTCTACCCTTCTTCCCTCCTCCCATGCCAACGCGCCCTCAACCTGTCGTCCACCCTCTCGTTATGCTCGATCTACCGGAGGATCAATCCCGATGAGCTGACAATCCTCAATCGCTGTTCGCGAGCAAGTGAACGATCAAGCGAGTGAATCTGCGCCCGCGGCTCGCGTCTCGATAACCAAACCGATCAATTACTTCGATCTCAACTCCCCCTCGTTAAGCGCGTAACATCCGATGTGGTTTTATGCGAGCTTGTGAAAATGGGGGAAGAATGGCTCTTATTATTCCCTTCCGCAGATCAGCCAATGACTGATCTTTAGCCTTTTCGCATTTTTTAATCGAAATTCTTTTCTTATTTTTTAATATTATTTAGAATGATATTTATTTGTCGTATAAGTGAAACTTATACCGTGTCATTAATAATTTGTATGCAATTGGTAATTCGAAGATTAATTCAGCAGACCGGGAGTTGTATTTTTAATTGAATTCTGATTGAGGCGAATTTCTAAAACACTATTCATTAGGAGTAGGCTAAATCAACCGAGTAAATTTACTTTGCGGTAGAATCGCGAAAAGGAATGGCGGCTATAATAAAAGTTGAACGTAATAGGTCTCGGTGGGAACACAAATAATATTACAATCACGAAGCGTGTATATTATATTTAGTTTACGATTATGATGAGCCGATAAAAATTTGCAAAGTGCTTAGGGGATATGACCTAGATTGTTTCATGACGCTCTACTGTATTCGCCAATTTTATTATATCAGAAATATATTTTTTGGTATCGAAATAAATTATTGACGATTATTCTTTTTGTAGCTTCCTAATTTTCCAAATTTTTCAATAATCTATTCACAATTCCAAAATTAAATTACAATTAAATTACATATGCTACTGTGCTTTTACATCTAAAGTTGTGCTGTTTAAAAATTGAAATATATTGGAAAATTGTTTCTCGCGCTTCCGTAAATAATAAAAAATCGCGAGTTGGAAATAAGTGGTTTAACCTTCGAATTCAAACAGACGCCCACATATTTACAATTACAATTTAATATAGTTTTAATTAAATTAAATTAATATTATTTTATATTTCATGTAACGTATAAATATTTATTTATATACGTACAAACGAAACATATTCATAACATTAAAAATATTAGTAGCGATATTCAGAAAAACTGCAATTAAAAAATATAATATGTTAAACATATCGAAATAAAATAACGAAGTTACGAAAATGTGAATCTATCCATGAACGCGAGACTGTAACGGAAAAAAAAAAAGTAATTTTCCTCCGCGTATCCATCTTACCATTAATTTGACAGAAATTCTAACGAAGTCATACACGCATACGTAAGCGAGATCGCGTCCCGTTGACGGCTGGAGAAACGAGCTCGGGAAATTCTCGGCCATCCTGATCGAAGGGGAGAAGGCACTCGCAGGGAGAAGACGTACGTGTATTAATACCCTTCTGCCTGTCTATCCCGCTCGGCCGCAACGCGAGGCGGCTTTATGCACGTACGATACGTAACACGTAGTACGGGGAGCGAAAGGGTGGTTCGGATCACGCGATCGGAACCGGCAGTAGCAGTATCAACCCTTTTCTCTGAAATCAAATTCAAACCACCCCACCTGCTGCTCTGTCTCTCTCTCTCTTTCTCCCTTTCTCTCATCTACCCTCTGCTCTACTCTATCGCGCGAGTTTCCTGCCCTCATCTCCTCGCCCACGCCAACCCTGTCCACCCCTCGTTCCTTCGTTCGTTCGTTCGACCAGCCTAGATGTAATTACATAATGGTTTTATGTAGAGACCCCTCGTCCCCGTCCGACCGCCACCTCTTCACTCCCTCTTACGTTTCTCCCTTCCTCTTTCTCGGCCGCCGCGTAACCGTGCAAATAGTATCCCCGCGGTCTATCAATATTGCACGCTTGCTTACGCCGACCAAGGGAGGTGAATGCGAAGGGTGTGCGCGCGGAAGGGTGGCCAACAGGCGGTGGCAGCGGCGGCGGCCGCGGTGGCGACGGCAACGACGACAACGACGATGACGGCGGTAGCATCCTCGTTAAAAAAACCTGTTATTACTCGCTTAGATTCCGGACACAACGATCGGAAAATATGCTCGTCTCCACTCGAAGATAACATCGGGGGAATGGTAAAGGGATATGAAAGGAAAAAAAGGAGAAGGAACGCGGCCGTAGTGGACGTCGCAACGTCGTTTTTTGCTTCCTTATCGACTAATTAAAAGATTTACGCGGGCCTCGCGCAGATCGTCCATCCTTCTCGTCTTTTCTCTCATCTCGCTCTCTCCTGGTACCCTCCCTTTTTATCTTGCTCTTTTTTACGTGCTGCAATAGTAACGATTGCGAAGAGCGACGACGATGACGACGGCTACCGCGGCGCACAGCACCAACGTGTACATAATTCAAGAAGAGAGACGAAAGAGAGATGCGGCAGAGAGGGAGGGAGGAGAGAACGAACGAGCGACAGAGAAAGGAGAAGGGGAGGGAAGACTCTTCCTCTCCCGGGGTGGCGAAAGGGTTAAAACATAGGGGCCGATGAAAAATTCAAGGGGATTTCAGTGGCTAAAAAACATTGTTTACTCCCCCTCCTCTTTTTCCAACGCATCCGCTCACCCCCCCATCTCCCTCTCGCTATCCTCACGGTAGCACGCTCGGTCGAGCCGTGGTTCATCTATTATTTCCGCGACACCGGGTAGACGCGCCGCACGAAACGCGTGTCCGGCTTGCTACCGTCCTCCTCCACTTCTGCCTGCCGATCCCTCCGAAGCTCCCCTTCCCGCGTCCCTTCTCTCGCAGCCGTTCGTCTCGATCGCGTGTACGCGCGCGCCTTTGTCGCGTGAACGCGCGGCCGTTTTCCGCTCTCCACGAGAGAAAAAAGCGGAAAAGTCCCGAGGGCGCATCGAGCCGTCCGGGAAGTCGCGCATTCGAAACTCGCGGCGATGGAAATAAAAGTCCCGTCCCGTCGTCTCTCTTTCCCTCAATACAGATTTTGCGTTTTACCCTTTACGCCAGGAGATAATTTTGAAAAACGCGACAACGTTCTATGTTTTGTTTTGATTTCTGTGTCGCGTTTCCCGAGATAATGGCCACTTTCCGTCATTTGCAGCGTCTCGCTCGATTAACCGCACGAACGTTAGCAACGAGTAAATCCCGCGTATTATTAGCATCATTATTTATTTCATGCAAGGGAATCCGATATTACCGTTTATTATTAGAAGTATTCCCTGATTACATCGAGTTTATCCGAAGCGTTCGGAAGTCAGCTACCTAAACTGGATCGAATTCTTCAAGAACGGAGCCGACAACACTTTGTTAATTTCTGCAGAGTTTGATCCAGTTAAGATAGTCGACATTCCAGCGCGAAGTTACGGAGCGCTGATCGGTCAAGTATTGAAATTGTCTCAAAAACAACGAAGACTGTGCTTTTTTTTCGAAGAATGTTGTTCGTTATAAGTTATAATATCTGTGACATCACACGCTACAGAACTGCTTTTTGAATTGCTTTTTATTTTTATCTTACGGATTATAGGGCATTTTTAAAACATGAGCCACTACGATTTGCATAAATTAAGAACTCTCTTCGCAAATAATTATAAAATAATCTGAATAAAAAGTAAAATAATCTGAAAACTTTTGATTAATAAATTTAGAATTAAGTAAATTTATTTAATATTTACTTTAAAAACATGACATCGTACTTGAAGCAGGTCTTAAACATGCTCGACTTATCTCATTAAAGATAAAAGAGAAATTCACGTTTAATTTCTAAGTTATTTATTTTTGTATAAAATGTAGAAATTCTTTAATTATATAACTCCACTTTTTAAAATCTTTCTCCAGCGTTAGTATGCTGTTAAAGAAGTTCTCGTACCTCCGAACCCTCGTGAAACGTCCCCGTGGTACGTTTCCGATGAAATTGAGTCGATAATTCGAGCCGAGTCATCCTTGGGCCGCGTTAACACCCTTGCGAAAGGGGAGACGAATCGCCGAAGGGGTCGGTCGAAGAAACGAAACGGGGCAGGAAATGAAAATTAGGACACCTCGAGAGGTGTCCGTGAATTCGAGTTCTCTAACGAACGACGATCGATGCCCGTTGCCGGTTTCCTCATTTTCTCTCTCTCTCTTCTCGATTTCTGTCTCTCTCTTTCTCTCTCTTCCTCCTAGGCGGAAAGTTTCGATCCGTGCATGCGAGTAAACACGCCGTGTGGAATTTATCGCCGTCCCGAATTCGCGCGCGGTCCGATAAACCGAATGATTTACTCGCAACGCTTCGAAATCTCGTCATCGGATGAATATATACGCGACCGAACAGAATAAAATAGTATCGCATCCTAGAATCGAAAAGATTGTCTAAATCGTGCGCTTAAAATAACTTTGATACGATGAAGTAGTACACAAATATAATTTAAAATAAAAATATGAGAAGCATTTCAATATTACTCTGTTCAAAAATTTTTCGACAGACTTTCATTATCAACAAAAATAATTGGCATTTCTATTTATTTATAATTATATACATTATTTATAGTTTATTTATAGTTTATGTTTCGATTGCTATACGTCATTCACTTTGAAACAAACGAATAAGGTACGTTTCGTTTGTTTTAAAATGCCTTGAAGACGAAGTTACGGATCGATTTTGCAAATAGCATATGCTCCAGTAATGGCAAAGAATATGACACGCGTCACCGCATCCCTCACGCTAACAGGAGGAACTCGTAAAGGCTCGCGGTGAACGCGCGTCCTTAAGGGATTGAGAGAGGGCCGTAAATAAAAGCGCATGTAAGGAGGATGGGGTGGGGCGGTGGCGGGCGTTATTTATCGTTCGGCCGTGGCTTCTAAAATTAGGCGAAAGCACAAGTAAGTCGGAATCGATACCACAGAGCAAAAGGAGAGAGAGAGAGAGAGAGGCAGAGAGAGAGAGAGAGAGTGGCGGCGACGCCGAGGTCGGTGGCGGCGACGGTGACCGCGGGGTTGTATCGCGGGGGCGCGATACACGGGGAAGGTCGGAGAGTAAGCAACAACGAACAGCGGCGGCGGACCGCCCTGCCGCCCAACTAAATTAATCTAAGTAATTCATGTCGAAGTTTGTTCCGCCGCCCTGGCATACGTGTATAGGTGTACGCGTTGTGTATATACGTGACACACACAACTGCGTTTTACTCACACGAATCCGTTGATGCCTGCGTAAGTACGGACATTTCACCCCTTTTCCTCTTTCCACCACCTCCGTCCCCACGGTCCTCTATCGAGTATTTCGTTTGTGCTCGATAAGAACGATATTGATAGAACATCGGAAACTTTTTACGCGGAAAGTAAATATGCTTTTTCATCATTCCCTGTTATTTCATTGTAGCAGGCTCTCGTCATCCTTACTCAATGATGAACGCTAATGAATGACTTTTGACTTTTCGAATTCGTTAAAATTGTTGAATCTGTTATCTCCGTCTATTACGAAGTTCCTTCGATATCTTGTCTTTCTCTGCGTTTGGAGTAATTCATGAAAATGGGAAAAATCTTCAATTTCTCTACATGTATTTCAAATTGTGTATTAGTTATCTTTTGTTTGTACATATATGCCGGTTATCTTTCCTTTATATACTATGTTCCAAGGAAAAACTCGCCTCAATACATTCCATTCAAACGTGACGGTCGTCTAATCTGCAAATTTGTCAATGAGCTGCATTTAAAACAAATATCTCAGTCCCGATTTGTAGACTCGCGATCCTCGTATAGCTTCTCCTTAATCGATCAGAGAAGTTTCCGTGAAGGAGAATCGCGTGCTCGCAAAGTTCTGGAGGAGTCGCGCGTTATTGCGTCCGGAATGACGGAGGAGGCGCGTACACGCATCCGCGCCGACGAGGTCGCTTATCGCCGGCATTCCCGAA
This sequence comes from Cephalotes varians, assembly GCA_037157785.1. NCBI lineage: Eukaryota > Metazoa > Arthropoda > Insecta > Hymenoptera > Formicidae > Cephalotes > Cephalotes varians. The sequence goes on along the minus strand of JANQDE010000058.1, from coordinate 555,451 downwards.
ATAGTTGCGTCTTGCTCCACCGCGCTGATCTTATCTGCGGCGATAAACAGCGCGAACTGGAGCTCGTCGAGCACGTCGTGACGATTACCGCGACGTTCTTGCGATCTTACCGCCCGACCCGAGCCGGCATGGCGCGACGCGTTCCGATGAAGCCAGAGTGGTCGAGGGTGGTCGCCCCCTGAGTTTCAGGAAGTTATCTCATAACTAGAGGCATTAACGGTACCGCGGTATCATTGAAGCATCAACTTCCGCATCCTCATATTAACATTTAGGCTCGACGCTAATAATAAGCAAGCGTAACTATTTAATAGACACACATCCTAAATCATTTTTTATATTACGTTATATTAAAAATCATTAAATGCTATTATCAATATTTAACCCTTTATTGGCAAAATCTTTAAAGTCGATTTTTTTATTATGAATTTTCTAACTCCGATTTAAATCTGTAAAAAATAAATAAAATACAATCCTCCTATTGTAAAAACTCGATATTTCTATTGTAAAAACTCGTTGTTAAAGCTTTCACGAGTATACAAGAATTTTTTCAGATTTTTATACAGTTTGGAACAGTAAAAAAAGAACCACTCTGAATCTACTCGCGAAGACTCATGTTGCTGACGGAAGGTTAATTCGTAAAGTTTTGGTTTGATACATCTAAATAAATCCACGCAAATCCGCCCGATTTAAAAAATTATTAATTTTTAAATTGCAGACTTAATATATGCTGGGCTACGCGGCAAATCTACGGCGCGGTGATTCGAATTTGCATTTGTTTTTTTTTTTAATAAAAAGAACGAATTTTGGCCGTGCAGCAGCGGTGCAAATTAATTTTTGCACGCTTATAACAACAGGCGGTACGACACGTCGGCGTGATTTATACACGTCCCCGCGATGGGGCAAGACGAATGGCGCGAAGAAATTAAAAAGATGCACACCCACACGCGAACGGCGATTTATTCTCGGCCCCGGCGCATTAATTAAATTAATTAGCGGAATCTCGCAGCGTGATAACCCCCGCCGCTGCCGTGTTCCTCCCGCGTCGCTTCCGTTATTTTCGAGAAATTTGTTGATTGCACGCGGACCGGCTCGGGGTCGTGATCGAAGAGGCGGCGATAATGGTGTCGTATCGGAAGAATCCGGCGGCGAGTCGCGTGACGACGGGCGACCCTATTAATTCGGACCGCGTTAATTATAATCAGCGCTTCCGCGCGAGCGGGCCCTCGCAACGCCTGATTTATGAAGACAAAATGTCGGAACTGATTTACAAAATGGTCGATCTGTATCGCCGTCGGGCGGGGACGGCCGATGGCCGTTATGTCGTCGACGATAAATAACGATGTTCTCGCTAATATCCAGCCGCCGGATTGTATGATCAACTGATTCTCACGAAGCTACGGTCACGCGATTTCTTTCACGGAATATCTTTCGCCGCCTTTCCGCAATCAGCACGATGAGCATTAATTTCATTGCGCGGAGCTTTGCCAATGTATTAGTGAGAGATGTATTACTATTATAATTGTAAGAGATTTATCTAGATGTATTATAACAGAGAAAAAAAAATGCAAGACATTAGATTGATAGATATTAGATTAATTACATAATTGCATCGTTTTGCAAGCTTGCTTGTAGGTTGAATTAAAGCAAATAGCTTGTTAAACTTGAATGTAATAGATATTAGATTAATCACGTAATTGCATCGTTTCGCAAGCTTGATTTTAGGTTGAATTAAAGCAAATTGCTTGTTAAATAACTTGAATATCATTCTTTTTTCAAACTTCTAAAATTCTAAAATTCAATGATTTCCAAATTATACAAAATTTATAGCTTCTAAATGTAAAAAATTATATATTATAGCTTTTAAATATCAAAATCAAAGAAAATTATTTCTCTAACGTTTCGATGCTCTATTCATTTTATATATTTTTTTTGAAATTTATAATTTTATAACTTTGATCGTCTATTTCATATTTTACTTCTAATCACGCTTATTAATCTAAAATTGGTATTTCTGGAATATGTTTACAAATTTTGAAGAAATCACTCCGTTTACATTCTCCGAACATGTAGCGATTGAAGCTGCAGTTTGCATTTTGCAAATTCGTCAGAAATTTTTCTCGATATTGCTCGATATTGACGACTGTAAACTTGAAGAGTCGGATATCCATACTTATCTGAAAAATATCGATATTTGCTATCTGTGCGCGCGTGTATCAATGTGCCGCGCCCATCGCCCGTGGCGATCGCGTTTTTACGAAGGAAGGAAGGAAAGAAAAACGGCGCCGGAGGAAATAGATATTGCTTAACGGGCCTAACTGCCCCGCCACAGTTACGACTGTGCATACGAAGCTTTAGGGGTGCGGCCCAACCACCCATTTCTCTCGTCCTTCTTTCGTCTTTAGTTTTCTCTTATTCATTCTCGACTTTTCCCTCTTTCTCTGTCCCCTTTTCTCTCGTTCGCTCGCAGCACATGGCACGCTCTAAAACTGTAAAATTGGTCAAATCATTCGAAAAGCTCTCGCAATCTGCATTTAACTCACCCTCGCGGCACTCCTTTCCTTTCTCTCTGATATCAGAATGGCGAACCACACCCTTGCTCTATTCTGACTTTTTCTAGCTCCCTTTCGCGTTTGTACGAAGTGGTAATATTGCTGTGACATTTTGCTGTAGATATTACAAATTACTACTTGTTACTGTATTTGGAGCAAAAAATTGGCTTCATTTATGTTATTGCGTGATTATAAAATATATAACAACAAATATTAATCGCCTGTAAAATTTCCTTTGAACATCGTGAAGACGTCAAACGACTAATAAAGAATTAAAGATACATCCAAGTTTTATCGCGATTTTTACTCGGGGAAATGTTTATATTGTGTTTCCGAGAAAAACCGTAGAGGGTAACTCACTAACATTTTGTATATCGTACCCTTATGTACTTTGTTCGTGCCACGGTCATTTTTATCTATTCACCGATGGATACTCGTGTATACGCGACTTGCGTGACCAAACAGGAGAAGCGTGCGTGCGGATTACTAAATTAATACGAAAATCAGAGCGCGATTGATCGTCGTTACGCGAACGACGATGACGACGACGACGACGACGACGACGATAGTCGTTGGCTATCGCGCGATCGAGCCGAGTCGACCCTCGCTCGCTGATAACGTCATTGCTCGTCGACATGTTCTCGTAAACGTGAACACGCAAGGCGACCGAGATAGTAAGGTTTCCGTCCCGAAATACAGAGAAGTAGGACGCATCGAAAATTCCTCATCCCGAAATATCATTTTTCCCGTAAAATCTAAAGTACGTGCGAGAGGAACTCCCCTCATCTGTCCGTATCCGTAAAAGATTTACGATCGATGTCATCAACTTTCTTAAACCAGATAACGGCTGTTAAATCTATAATGTCACCCATATGTGTGTGTGTGTGTGTGTGTGTGTGTGTGTGTGTGTGTGTGTGTGTGTGTGTGTGTGTGTGTGTGTGTGTGTGTGTGTGTGTGTG
>JANQDE010000058.1:507218-545947 GCA_037157785.1 Cephalotes varians | reverse complement strand
ATATATATATATTGTATATTAAATAAAATTAAAATTTAAATGATAGTAACTATATACATATTCAAAATTACTTGTTAACTAATTGTTAACTTTGCAACTTTGTAAGGCTTTGAAATCTTGTAATAATCTCGTAAGAAATTTAGTTTGGTATTCGAACAAGTATCATGGAATGTTTGATTTAAAAAGAGCATACTTTCCCAGCAAACACAATGTTACATGTAACATGCATACACACGTGTTATGTAACAGTTACATTGTTGAGTAGAAAATTACAACATATACGTTATATGTAACATTGTGTTTGCTGGGTTTATATGCATATATATATATATCTTATATTATATATATATAATATATATAAAATCGTAAATTTTTTAAATTTTATGTTATCATAACATCTTTATTTATGTGAAATTTGTTATTAACATTGACTTCCTCGCTGAATACTAATTTTTTAAATATTTTATTTATATCGTACTACGTTACAATATTTGAGAAAGAGTATGATAAATATCCATCCTTCTCTTCTCGCTCTCAAGGCTTCGCTCGCCGATGTCTGCTTCCGGTTTCGAATTTCGGCCTCGTCCACATCGAGGGTCAGCTCCGTTTACCTTGCGAAAAAATTTTTTCCATCGCAGAGGAAAGCAACGGTGGCGAGTCCTCGTCTCCCTCTGCTCCTTTCTCTCGCTTTCCGCCATTGGCGAGCAACTTTAATTATACGTTACCGATCGGTAGGATGAATAGAGGGGAAAGGGCAGCGGGGGCAAGCAAGAGGGGCCTGAAACGAAGAGAGTGGCTCGATGCTCGGCCAACATATCAAGATAATGGCTTCCATCGGAGCCGATGCTCCGTATATACCAATCCGTGGCAAGGGGGTTGCGCTTGATTTCCATTGCATCGCGTTATCCCTCACCGGGGTGGAAAGCGAGCGTGCACACGAACGCACGTACGCATACGCGCGTAGACGGAACACGGCCGGCAGTATGTTCGATCGCTATTTTTGCGTAGCTACTTCAACGGCTACTACCTGTCCCGCGTTTCCGCCCGCTCGTAAAAGAAACAAGTCCGTTTCTTCCCTCCCCATTTCGTTGCTCCCACGTTAACCTTTCCTCGGATCGAACTTTTTCTTTCGCTTTTAGCACGCAGACGTGCCATTTTATAGAGGTTTGATATCTGTGATGTCAGTCTTTTCTTTCACGATCACATTCTAGAGTATGTTTCGAACGTTTGTAATGTTTCTTTAGCAGAACGATGTTAGTCTTTTTTTTCATATATATATATATATATATATATATATATATATATATATTACAGTTAATTTCAATACCAAGAATATCATTAAAATTCGAGAACAGGTTATTTAATGAATGAACATTATAGACAAAGGATATGACGAATTAATTCTAAATATAAAAGTGAAACTCTTGTTCGTTCCAGTTATTCTATTAAAAATTTTATTCTTTCGAGGATATCTTTTTTTTATGGCTATAGCCATAGAAACGACTACCATTAAAGATTCAGATATTTCTTTCAATAGAAAGCAGTCGGATTAATAAATAAAGCGAGATTCTCTCGTTGCATCAAGCCGCCCAGTGTATCCGTCCGTCCCTGCATGCATGAGTGTGCGTGTGAGTGCCGCATTTACGCACAACGTATGGCAGATATGGTATTGACCTACGACCATAGCCAACGACTTGACGGCCGTTTCGCGTGCTTGTCGGGGCGCATCGTACGCCTAGGTAATCTCTCGGATCTAACCGATTAGTACGTAATTTTCTAGTTGATTATTACACGCCTCGGGACGCGTGTCGTTAGCAGAAGTGATTTTTGACGGCTTCTCTGTGCCGTTAAATCGGTTAAACGTGGTTAAACGACGAATCGCCGAATGTCGTTAACGATCCGAGTATCTCGCGGAAGTATCTCTGTAGATTTAATTGACGCGTTAACCGCGGTTCTTGTTGCGCGACATGCAATCCAAATTGGAAGAGCGACGATATCTCGGAATGAAAATGATAGAAAGTCACTCATAATTCAGGTAACGGAGATGACTGTTCTTGGGAGGTAGTGAAAGTGAAACAATGCTACTTTTTTGCAGCAGAAATAACCGATCTTTATTTGTGATTTTATATGCATTATTTGTGCCCCCTTCGTGTCTATACGTGCGCGACGAGGAAACGTCGTTCAGGTTTTTTCTTTCGCACCGCAAAGCATATTCTTGAATCGTGCAACAGCACTCGCTAAGTCGATGCAACGTGACGCGAGTAGCGGACTTTGTCTTCGCCGTCATGGCATTACGCTCGTGACGATGTAACGCCACGGCCAGATCCGGCGGATGTAATTCGATTGTAAGTTCTTTCGCGCCGAAAGCAGGAGAGAAAGGGAGAGAGAGAATAGGTCGTCGTCGAGGTCGTAATATCGCGAGTTCAGCGCTCGTCACCCTCTTCTCGTGGGGGCGAGACGGACAAGGGAGGGTTGGGCGCAAGGAAGGGTGTCGCCTAATAGCGGCAAATTACACTTTTTTGTTTCTGCCGCGGAGACATAACGTGAAAGAGGAAGAAAGACAGCAGGAGCGAAAAGAGAGAGAAAGAAAGAGAGACATAGGAAGAAGGAGCGAGAGAGAGAGAGAGAGAGAGAGTGAGAGGGAGTGGGAGAGATAAGAGGAGAAGCGAGTAACTCTCTCGTTTTTATTTCCGTCGTTTCGCGCTTCCTACGGCCGCCACCCATTCCCTCCTTCACCCTCCGCCCACCTCTTTTTTTAAGTATTCCGCCCAAGAAAAACAGCCATTAGCGAGAGTTTTCGCTTTTCGCGCGAAACTTTTACTTCGCCCCGTAAATTCCCTCCCTCTCTTCTATCCCCCGTGCGAGCTGGGGAAGAAGGATGACGGAAGAATAAAGGAGAGGAAAAGAGAGAGAGAGAGAGAGAGAGAGAGAGAGAGAGAGAGAGAGAGAGAGAGAGAGAGAGAGAGGAGCAGGGGTGGAAGAGAAGGAGGAAGAGAAAGAGTGGAGGAAGAAAACTCGCGCGGAACTCCAACTTTCGTTCGCATTTTTCATCGTCTATAAATTCTTATTTATATGCGACGCCGTGTTTCCTTTCGATTAGAGTGTGCGCGCGCGCTCTCGACTTTGCCGGCGGAGTTTTTCCGCGAGATATCGCGGGGATTTGTCAAAGTATTTTGCGGCGAACGAGCGAGCGAGCGAGCTCGAAACTCCGCGAAACTTGCTAGCCGCCTCTGGAAATTAATGTCGTGCGCCGTACACGTCCTTGTCTCGGCCTCTCCTGTTTCCAGTCTCATTTTTGCCGCATCGCGTCGCGAAATATATGCTATAAGTATCATTTACAAGCGTCGTGGTGATTCTCCCGATTCCGAGAGTCCGCTATGGAGAGCGTTCGTTCAGACGAGCGTGATTTTTCAGCGCGTATCGAGAATTCGTATCGGATCGCTACATCTGGATTCTTGAATCTTTTTCATCTCACGCTTCCATTTCTAGAACGTCAGGAATACGATAATGACATTATCGTTAAAGCGGAACATAATTATTCGCGATGTTCCAAGAATTGAACCTGTGAAATCAAATGGATTGATATCATATTTTTAACAACATTCCTTTTAAATCTCAGCTGCCATGTGTAAATTTGGATAGATGAAGTGTCGTGGCGAGGCTCGGTTTTAACCCCAATTTGATTAACTGGTACAATAAGGGACCGGTACAATATTACATTTCACGTTAGCGAGTCTCGGAGATGCTTTTATAACGCACTTAATTAATTTCACTTCGCTTGCTGGGAAAAGCTTTTATTTGATGAACCACGCATCGACTTGTATTTTCGTCAAATTATTACGTTTGCTCTCATTCTAACAGCTCCGGTTTTTTCAACACTGAGAGATGCCGTATCGAATCCGCGTTTCCATTACATTTGTAAGTCGGCGCACGATTATTATATCCTCGCTTAGTTTCTTTGTAATGATGTTTGCTTTCGGAGGATTCTCTTCGATCCTATAGTATTAATGAATGTGACTCTCTCTCTCTCACACACACACACACACACACACGCGCGCGCGCACACACACACACACACACACACACACACAAAAGCCCTTTTACCTACCTACTCCTCTTAGCCCCCTTTCTCGTCGTCGTATATATATGACGGACGAATAGGCGCGCGCGCACGTTGACGCACACGCGTGCACGCGTATACAGGTGTATTTAGGTAGAATTCGATACTACGGCAGCGCGAAGCATCCGCGTAGAAAGGCAGGGGGATCGAATAGGTCATTAATCAAACCACACCCTCGTGGACAGGGCTCGTATACCGGGCGTCTTTCGCGAAAAGCATTCCGGACGCGTTCCTTCCGTTCGTTCCGGAGAGTGCTGCTGATGTATCGAGTTTCGGGACGATCGGCATCGATCAAAGAATTTTCGGTGCCTATACGTGCGGAAATTGTTCCTTTCGCATGAAACGATCGTTTGCCGACGAGGCCTTAATGGATCCCGCAACACGCGTCTTAACCTTGTGAAATGTTAATGCGAGGTGGTTTATTTTTACTTCGAGTCGATTTACTTTATGAGGGAGAGAGAAAAAGAACAAACGCATGTTTTTTTGCTTATACATTACACTCAGAGAAAAAGACATATAGTAACAATTATATAATTATATAGTAACAATTATACGACTGTACAAGTTTACATGTAGAATTAATGTACATAGTCGAATAAATTATTTTATAATTGCAATAAATATAAAATAGTGTATTTAACTATGTTCACTAATTCTACATGTAAAACTTGTAGTTGTTATTTATATAATTGCCACTATGTTTTTTTCTGAGTGCGCCAATTGAATGATGTAGAAAGCGAAAATTGAAGAGATTTTTACTTATATTTCATTCTTTTATTATGTCTTTATCTTTAATACGATTAATATATTTAACTTAATTAATGAAGATATTTTAATCACGAAGAAAAATCTGAACAATTCATATAAATCTAAATATAAATTTTATATTCCTACATCTTACATACTGTTATTTAATTATATAATACACCTTGTGTATTATATAAAAGAACGCCAAAGAATTTGCAAATTGCATCCATGATTGCAAATCTTCGTTCTTTGTTTCAACTTTGTCTCTTTTTCTTTTTTGGCTTGTTGACAGTTCAGTATAAAAATAAATGTCCAGTGCATAGGCACGGGGATGCAACTTAATGCCGTGTGCGCGTTTATCTCTCCTCCCTGTCGTACTTTTTAAACTTCGCCGTTGTTGTCATGGTCGTCCTTTAACCGAGCTCGTTTTAGACAAGTTTTCGCGGTGCCCGGAAAGGGCAGTATTTTATGTCCTCTTTTCTCAGACGAAGGGAAGAATTGCGCATCTCTAATAGAACTTGGACCGACGAGAGAGACGCTCGCAAAATTATCATTCGTGAAAAGACGAGTCTGCAGAAAGATGCTACTTGATATGCGATTTGACTTAATCTGAGCTGGGATACGAGAGGAGTTGTCGACATGAAAAAAAACTGAGACAAAAAAATCGTAAAAGATGACAATAAGGGAAGAAATTATCTCGATATCGATATCATCGCAGTACCTCGAATCGATTTAGCTCTACGATCGCGCGAATACTCAGTTTTACGCGGTAACGCAATATATATTTAACAAAATTTCGCGCGCCGAAGAGCGATTCCTCTCCACTCTCCATTTCTCCACTTTTCCCTCTGCAAACATACCGGTAATTTTTCTCCTCGTCGCACGAGGAAATCTTCGCCACGAGAGACGACGGAGTCGCGCATACGGAGACGCGAGTGAGCGGAAAGTGGAGGAGGAGGGGGTTGGGAAAGAAGTCGCGTAACTCTCTTGCTACGGCGACGGGGAACCAGGGGCGGGAAGGGTGGCTTTCGAATTAGCGTATTTGAAACTTGGTATACACCGCTCGATGGCGCAGCACAGTTGCCAAGTGACGTATTATAATATTTCATCCCCCGTCCTGCACACCCCTGCGCACACACATACTTACGCAGACAGCCTCTCCAAGCTTCTCTACCCCTTGACGCGTCGCACAACCCTCCACCGCCGCCGCCGCCGCCGCCGCCGCCGCCGCCGCCGCCGCCGCGTTTTACGTCTCTCTGTCTCTAACATATACACGGACAGTAGGTGCGCGCGAGCGTACGCGCGCGAGTAATATCGTTAATTTGTATGTGTTCGAGTTCCAAGGGGGAGCAGAACCACCCTAATATATTCACGCGCGGGAATAGGATGTACAGTCGGGGCAAAACGCGTGTCTGCAGCTGGCAGGAATTTGCCGTGTGAGCTTAACCCTTAGTCGAGCATCGGAGCACGGCGATGCAATGTGAAATAAGTTGCTTGTTTCTTTCACAGACTATCTGGCCCACGTAATGACATGTATTGTACTGCGCGTACTGTAAGAAATCACGTATAATACTTCTTGTGTAAATTGACGAAAGACCATTGATTCGAAATTTGACAATATTTCTACATCTATTAGCATATGTGTAATCACTGCGGCACAATCGAATAAAACATGAATTTAGTTGCTAATTTGTTGCCGTGTTCGCGAGTTTATTGCTTTGGTCGATTTGAAAAATCATGGCTGTGCCAATTTAAATTTATAGTTTTATCTCCCTTCGTTCAGAAAATTATTGAATCGAATACAATAATTATCTTCGAAAAAAATTGAAGAGAACTCATGAAGTAAATCTACATGTTCTCATGTACATATAACTATTTTTATCAAATCGACTAAAGCAATAAAATTGCGAACACGGCAACAAATTAGCAATAAAAAAGCACTAAATTTATTTCTACGTTTTATTCGATTGCGCTGGAGTGGTTATGCCAGCGTAACGTAATATATCTTAAATATGTCATATGATGTCGCATCACGACACCATATGACATATCACGATCTTTTTTTAAAGTAAATTTTTTTAAATTGTCAAGATTTATATAAATTGTATTCTCATCCTTTTTAATGGATTGTATGCTTTCATAAATTACGAACTAGAAATGTTGCATTGAAGATAAAATATATGTTACGAACTGTTTATCACGTTTCCTTCCATTAAAATACAATTTTAAGTTTATTTCTAAGTTTACGATTCAACACGAGCTATTGCGTTGCGGCTATGCAGCTTCAGCGACCAACGCTTTATCTTTTTACAGATATACATACAGGATGTTGCGTAATTGATGGTACAACCGGATGATAAATGATTCCTTATCGCGCGGGGTCGGTCAATTAACAAAAACTGCTTTTTCCAAAAACAATTTCATTCTTAAATTATGCGTTGTTGAAATTCGCTGCCGGTACAACAGCGAATTTACAACGCGCGGAATGCAAATGCTACTTGTTTGCTACTTGTTTTATCGAAGGTCATAGAACTATGATCGACTCCATTTCCGTTGTTTATCGTTGCGAGCACCAAAATCGCATGTACGTTTCATATGTTTGTAAATAACTATGACGCTGCGTCCGATGAGCTTTGACTGCGATGATTAAAAAAAATCGAACCTTTTTCAGAAAGGAACTATCAATTTTTGTTACACTCGTGTACATCTGCGAACGTTGCACATATATCTGAAAAGGATCGCCGATTTAATTTAATCTAGTTAAATTCATCAAAAAAGTGTTTTATTTTATCTCTAACGATATGAGAATCGCGCAAAAGAAACTGCAGACTATACAGCATCCCATTGCCATGATGGCATCAAATTAAAATACGCGATTGACTATCGCGATAATCTGCCTGCGTTCGCCAATAACCACCACAATAATTTTTTTCTCAACTCATTGCGCGACCAGAAAAATCATAAATTATTCCATTATTCTGAAGGGAAAGAAGGGACTTTATCGCGAGTCCTGAAAAAGATCGAAAAAGAGAGAGAGAGAGAGAGAGAGAGAGAGAAGACTGTATCGTCGTATTGTTTTAAAGCGCGAAAATTCGCACCCCTCGACACGACGCGACGAGTAGCACGCACGCGAGGGGCTCCGCTTTTCAGCGCGCGATATTCTCGTGATTCGGTTCGTATATTCGTTGCTGGTGGGATTTTAAAGCCTCGATTCGTCACGGAAATTGACATTGACACTCGTATCAGTTGTCCTTATATTAATTTTATAACAATTGATAATTATGTTACGTGTTTGTACACAGTATATGCTTATTTTAAGGTCTGTAAATCTCCGAAAATAAAAGAGTCATAAGATTACGATAACGCGGCGTACCGTTATTCAACGAAGTCGGAGGACCGTGAGGAACGTACATTATGCCGGTGGTGGTGACTCTGCGTATATGGGAAGATTTAGTATCGTCTGTATAATAATTGATTGCACATCTTCGAGTTCACTGGTTCCACAGACGCGTGAAAAATGGCGGTGCGCTTATTGGAAGAAGCTTAACGCGTTTCCTTGAAGTACAATAGAAACGTCAAATTTAAATATAGATTTCCTCGCGAGGCCATGCTTTGTGCACGCTAAATATTAATGAGCGTTTCGATAAACCGACATTCCGCGTTAGGCGAGAGACAATTTCTCGGAAACGATGAAACGGCGCGATTTCCAGATTATTTAATCCGACGATACCGATAAAAAGCGCCATTAAGCAAAACAATCGCGCGTTCTCGCGCGCGCGAGAGCGTTGCGCTCGGGCGGAAGCCTGTGTGCGTCGTGGTATCTGATTTTTCCTCTACCTGCGTTATGCAAGGTAATTAACATTTAAGAGTGATAATGAAACTTCAGTAATTCGCGCGCTACGTGCTGTGAGATAGATGCCTGCTCGGCAGATAATAAAGCGGACGAGAGATTTAAGATACACGCGAGATTAGGCGAAGGGGCTCCGATAATCCCTGGCCTTTTATAACGCGCGCTATACTTCGAGCTATCGCGAAGGATTCTCAGTGAAGTGCAGACATGCGTCGCCGCCACGCAACGCGTTATTAATTGATAACAGATTGATCAACGCCGATGTTCATTCAATGGAAAATCATTTTTCAGAAGAAATAAAATAAATTATAAATTCCGAGTATATTCAGCGATTTATATATATATATATATATATATATATATATATATATATATATATATATATCGTTGAATAACTTGATACTAAAAGGTCGAGAGATATTTAAATATATTTTTAATAAAAATATATAGCTTCTTCTCCAGTATCTCTTAACTTCTTCGGATGCTGATACTTCAGACAGAACCATCTTAAAGGAACTGCTTTGCGTGTCAAGAAGCAAATGTATGATGACGGGGGCGAGAGTTTGATGGCTGTGAGAAAGTTACAACTCGTTTTAAGAAACTCCAAAGCGATGGGATCCACGTACAGAGTAGAGAACGTGCAAGCACGCACGCATACACGCACCCACCGGAAGTGTGCCGCTGCCGACCGGGCGGACGGACGTTTCGCCCTTCGGCCCGGAGGAAGTCTTCGCTCTTCGGTAACAACGACAACGACGACGACGCCGACAGATCAATATACCTCGAGGAGACTAAGGCTCCGCCAATGGCTATTATCTCGCGCGTATATATGCATCGCTCCGTGCATTGCTCGGTACACTGAATTCCCTGTACACACGAGCGTGCACACCGTACGTGTGTATGGCCTTACTCTGTACACGCGCGTACACACATCCGCGCACGCTCGCTCGCTCAAGCGCGCGCGACCGCGCGCGCTCGAGCGAGGACACGCACACCGCGCCGCCACCCGAGTATAACTGGTGGTCGGCCATCTTGGATATTAGCCAACCAGAACAATAGTATACACAATAGTATGTGAGCTAGTGAGCGCTGTTTGGTACCAACCGCCCCCCCCTTTTCCCCCGCGACCCTCCCCTCCCCTCCCCTCCGTCCTCCTCCTCCCCCGCCGCCGCGCGTGATCTCATCCCTCCGCACAGCGCCACCCCCTAAACTCAACTCCGCTACCCGTTCTCCTACACCCACCCTCCTCGGCTATTCTCCGCCGCCACCCTCTTCTGCCTACCCCTTCGTCCTCGATGATCCTCGGGAACGTTGCGTCGTCGCGACCGCGCGGACGTATGTAGATAGACGGCGAGTGCATGTGCCGATGCGTCATTAAGACAAAACCGGCGCTTTTCGCGGTCGACTGCGCTTCGGTCTTCGAAAAATCCCGGCGGAGTTTCCATCCGCCTGCTCGCCGACGATTCGATGAAAGGGGTGAGGATGAGACTTGACGAAAATCGGGAATTATGGAGTTTCGGAAAAGTAGCCCCTTAGCGTGCGTAGAGTTTCACAGCCTTTGTCGTGTCTTTTGTTCTCCATTTTGTATAGGTTGTAAAAATTGCCACGAAACAGATAATAACAAGCAAAAGTAATGTCTTTATATTATAGACTTTTACATGAAAAGAATGGTTTTGCTGAAGTACCCAAGAATTTAATTAGATACAGATTTGAAAATAATTTTATTGGACCATTAAAATAAATACGTAGAACGTTTAAACGTTTAAGTATTGAGGCTGCAAAAAATGTTAACATTCTAACAATCAGTTTGAACGTCCAACATAACTATTTTGATGATCCAGACAATTATTTTCAAATCTGTATCTAGCTAAATTTTTAGATACCTTAGCAAAACCGTTGTTCCCGTGTAGAAAAGTATTTCCTAATTTACCGTGTTTCATGTTTAAAAGCTTAAAAGCTTATTTATAATTATAGTACATACATCGTTATTTTCCCTCGAAAAAAAGAATTCAAAATTGATTTCAATGTTGTAGGTTCATCAAGATTTAATACAAAATTTTCACTTTAACATACTGAAATACTTTGAGTAGGCAAAGAGGAAGAAGAATACCAAATAGAAATAGAGGATAGAAATAATTTTGAAAAGCGCCTAATTAAGTTAAAGTTAGAAGAAAACCTTTCAACGCGCCGCCGAGGGAACTGAAAGATTTCGCCTTTTTCCGCGGCTGTGTGAATTTCTGGCGATCGCCGTAATCGATCGGCCGATTAAGGACGAACGTTAACACGGACGCTGTAATTACGGCGATGCCTTTCGCGGCGCCGCCGCAGATGGATGCGCTTTTACGGTTTTTGCTAATCCTCCTCGCGCTCGCGACGCGATGCGACGATACGCGCGAGCGAGCGAGCGAGCAACGATCGTTCCCGTCGCAATCTATTATTAACGGAAATTATGAGGAGCATTAAACCGGGATGCGATTCTGCCCGCTTAAAGATTAAGACGAGCCGCGCAGCAGTTACGCGAAATATTTAAAACAAGATACAGTCGCCACCGCGCTTAAACATTAAAACAGGAAGCGAAAGAAAGAATATGTGAAGGGGGACTCGCGCTTGCTTTTTCATTCGATTATTAATTGAAACTATTAAAAATCCCTTCCAAATTAGATCCATGATTGAAACGTTAATATCCTCTTTCTTAAAAGTGAACTGCTATTCTTCCTGACGCAATATATCAATTACTGTATCTTTTCGTAACTCGTGTTCCTGCTTGTGTTTTTCCTACATTTTTTTCAATTTTAATTTTCTCTCTTACTTAATAACAGGCGTCTGTGAAGATTCGTAATTAAAATCCTATTCGTTGGCTGTATGCAAGAGAGAGAGAGAGAGAGAGAGAGAGACGCATCCGTTGCGTTAAATTATACCGAAATACATATGCCGGACTTCGGCTTGGATTACTACGAAGCCATTAAGACGAGACGTAAATTATTATCCAAGTTTTTCATCCTCGCCGCCTCCGTCGTCGCGAGGATAAAACTCGGGCTTTCGTCGTGCACGCGCTTCTTTCTTTTTTTTTCTCCGACCAAGCCCCTCCGTCGCTGCGTGGCTGCGGACGCCGCCGTAAAATGTAGATTAATATAAATATTCATAAACACCGTAAAGTTTACGTCGCGCGCGAGAGCGAGCGGCACGGAAGGGCGCGGGCCGACGAGGGAGTGTGCGTTTCGCTCGTCGTAAAACCACCCCAGCTGCCGCCACCCTCGGTCCTCTGTCCCCATGGTCATCCCCGCGCGCGCGAGAGGTCGAGGGGAAGTCCGTGAACTTCGGCCGTTTACCCTCGAGCGGTGCACTTTTCGGGGTACGTGAGGGTTTAGGAGATTTACCGGACGATCTTTTACCTCCGATTTAAGGATTCTTGATTGCGTGGGCGAGACCGGCTGACGAAATAATCGAGGGGCACGACGCGCGGACTTTGTACTTATGACCGATTACGCGGGGCGCGTTTTCTGCGAATAAATTTAGAAATATATGAATAATTTGAAACACATTACGTTCGTCAATTTACATCGATCGCATTCTCTACAGTGAAGAGCGGGCGGGCCTGTACTATGAATTTTTTGTTAATTGCTCGAAATAGAGCCGAAACGTTCGAGGAATTAAACCACATCATTGATCTACCCCAAGTGTGTTGAATTTCTATTTGAATTTTTGTACGCACCGATAACCGCGTTTTTTTATTCACATTAGCTCTTTCCTTTATTATTATTTTTGTTTTGAATTTCGAGAGTCCTTTATTATTTATTTTTTATAAATAATTTGTCAACGGACAAACAGAACTCGGCGCTTACATAGTTATATTGATAATAAATAGCAGCGCGGAATAACACGGATAATTGATGAGCGTCCAATATAATAAATTGTATCCTGTTCTACTTTACCCCGAGGTGAAATCCTCTGGGGGATCCTTTTAAATAATGTTTATATATTGTCGCACACACATGCACACATATATACACACACATGCACACATACCACGTTGCAAATCTCTGTATGTAAGTTATACTCATCATATCTCAAGTAGACAAATAAATTGTCGCCAATACCAATGATTCGCGACGCTGGAAAAATACCGCTAATGAAAACGGCGTTAAAAAAATAGCGTGTTTAAGCATGCTGAAATGAATACAGTAGCACTGTTTCCCCGCGAATGGATATCGAAATGATAATAAAAAATACGACGCGATTTCCAGATATCTCTCGATTTCTCCGTTGTTTGCACTTAGACGGATCGACAATTCTCAGAATTACAAGACTCGATATTGCAACCGATTTATTTAATCAGACGATTCAGATGCCACTTTCGCAACCTCCTATCGCCTTGCTCCTTCGTGTTAGAGATTGCGTTGACGCTTTTAATATCGATATTATGAAAATGCCAAAAGTCACGATATCCACTCCCTCTAATTTAGAGAAATAGTCTCTTTATTTTTACAAACAGAGAGTGTATATTTACACACTGCAGAGATAACAGTTGTTTTGGCGTTTCGCGATAAATTACCATCGATATCTTTCTTTAAAAATGAACGAGATTCGAAACGAAGGGAGCGCAACGGAGTAGCAGCTTATCGCTCGCAACGTCTTTTCCGAAACATTGTTGCATGCCGGCGGCAGCAACGTGCGTGGCTTCGTAATTAACGAATTAACCGGCGATTAACGCGATCCTCGGCGAACGCGTGGCATTTTTAATCTTTACGACCACGCGACCCGGTCGCTGTGTGTCGTCGCTTTGCTCGGCGCCGCCGCGCCGCCGCTGGCGTATTGTGATTTTTATCGGGCAATTAACGCGCGACGACGACGGGTACACGTGTTGCGCCAACGTTTACGCCTTGTTGAACCGGTGACGACAATTGAAACGAGTCCGAAGAAGGATATCGTCGACGATGAGAATTGTTCGATCGTCAGCGGGACGACTTCCAATCTACGGAGTTTAAGCTTCGAATCCTCCGAATTTTTTCGAGTCTTCTCAGCTCGAATTCATATATCGCTATATGATATTTGATCTCGCGGACAACGTTGCGTGTTATGCGAATTTCGCATGAGATAAGACAAAACTCAGCCACGAATGCAGATTTTGCGACTCGCGTGTCGCGGATATCCGGATTCCGGAAATTTGCGATTGTGCCGCGATCCCGGTCTGACGTTCTCGGCTTTCGATTCCGGAGTATCTATCGTTAGCGTTCTAATTTCTAATGACTTCTCGTCGGAACGGAGGCGTCACCGCCGCCGCTCGCGAAAGCCCGCGAGGCTGTAAAACAAACGTTAATTATTCGCAGACACTCCGGCCCACTCCAGACGCGTTTTTACAACCTCGCGTTATGATGTTAAGTGCCGAGTTGTATCGGACGAGTAAAAAATCATTAAGCAACGCCCTTCGCAAGGGGGTATGATGCGAAAAGAAACGACAAGCAGCGAGCAAGGCGAACATCCTGGACGAACAGACTTCGAGACTAGCAAATTACAAAGTTAATCAAGAGAGCGTTATCTTAAATGTACACATATTGATCTTTCTTTCTGTATTTATTAACGATGCCATTAAAGTTTATAGTGTATTTTATGTGGCACGTAATGATAAAATCATTGCCCAACCTTACATATTCCAGGAAGATTTCTTGAATCACTTTTGAACGTTGATTTCATCGAGGTGTAACGAAACGCTATTGAGTTCCCGGGACTCTAGATGACGTTATTCCCCGCGGCTCGTAAAGATAATGCGCATTGCGTAAATCTCGTATCGTGGCTCGGTCAGGTGTGATAAATCGAGCCATGCCGATTTTCCCCGCTCGGCGATTGGCGAGGTACGAAGGAACGGATAACGAGAAACGCGAGCCACGATTGGCCGAAGTCTCATAATTCGCCGTACGGATTCTTTTCTATGCTACTCAAACGGCGAATCGGGCAGGTGCGCGGCAGGATCGTAATTATTTTTGCAGTTGGGAAGAAACGCTCGGGCAAGATGGCCGTGCATGCAGGTGTAGGTCTAATTCTTTTCGTGCCCGTTAATACAATTCTGCAGAAACCCCTTTTGCAGTTGATGTTATCGAGTCTCTGTCGTGCTTACAATATTTACGATATTAAACACACTATTCACGTTTGTTTGATAATACGATGTCGTGTTTTGGAACATCGAATATATAATTACGATCTGCTTTCACGGCGTCGTCGTATCTGTTGTTTCGAAAGAGGAACCGAGCTCGTTTTCTCTCGCAATAATCAGTTAGACGTTATTCTTCCGCGATTTTATATCAACATTGTACATTTTAATAACTAAGATTTCAATTAAAGTTTTGTTAAAGCAGATAGGACAATAATACAAAGTGTCGTAATAATATGTTTTCATCCGAGCGCGTTATAAGCAAGTTTAATAAATTTCTGAAGAAGGTTGCCGATGCGATGCAGAGATAAGAAATAATGGGGGAAGTTGTCCGCAACAATAGCGAGAATTATAATAATAATATTGGACGCAGTAGTCTCTGGTTACCAACGCTGGAATTTAATACAATGTAGCATTAGGGCAACGCGATAATAATCACGGCAGGAAATTATGGACACTCGATAGTAATCCGAGATTCATTATAAGCGTCGATTTCGGTTAGCCGACCTCCCGAGCTTCTTTAATCCAATTTGAACGCCGACAAATATTCAAGACGAAATCGCACAGGAAATCTCTTGTCAGTCATTTTATTCGCCAATTATTTTCGCACAGATGAAATGCTTCTCGTAATGAGCGCAGCAATTTACGTCATTCAAACATCCTTTCATAATATGGCCGCGTATATCAAACAATCGTCACTTATTCTTAAAAACTCGTGAAATTAATTGCGCCGCGTATGTATTTCACAAACCGCGATCTCTTGTCATTTATCGTTTAATTATATCAATATCGCTCATTTGCTGCAACAACGACATAAAAACTTTTGAGTTACAAAAAAGAACGGAAACATAAAGGGAAAAAAACATACTTTAAAAATACATATTTTTATTCCTCTACAATCAGTTATTACATTTAAAAAATTGCAATTTAAAATTAATACAAAATTAAAATTTTAATGATTCAAAGCATTCACAACATTCATTAATTTTTTTCGTTTTTTGAATTGCTGTTGTAACAAATAGGCGATATTTGCATTATTACATCTTTACATAACGATGGCTTATTTGCGAACATATTTTTTTCCGTAATTACTATTCCTTAATAAACTCGAAAAATACAAAATTTTAATGATTCAAACGATCAAAACATTCGCTCATTTTCTGGAAACTTTATTTTTTATGTTGTTGTGGTAAATAATCGATATTGCGTTTTTACGATGACTCATTCTTGACTACATTTTCTCCCGCATTACTATTCCTTAATAAACTCGAAATCGCTATATTGTCGTTCGACCGCGATGGTTTTTCGCGGCCGTAAACCGCAATCATCGCCGGCGGTTTTTCGCCGGGTGCACGTACACAAACCCTCCATCGCGCCCCGGGGGTTGATAGGACGAGCGTGGCGTAGGGAATGAGCGAAAGCGAGAGCGAGTGAGCGGGATTCTGCACGCGTATAGAAAGATGCGACACCGAAAGAGGGGGTGCAAAATCGCGCGATCCCGCGCAACATCGGTTTCGGCGGTCGAGCGCGAGGAGGGTGGACCACCGCCGAACAGGGGTGGATTTGGCACGCGCCGAAATTGGCCGGCGATTGCCCAGAAATTGGAACGCTCTCGCGGTCCATACTCTCTTTTTCCCCATTCTTTCCGACAAACTCTCGGTCCTTCCGGCCGATTCGCGCCGGCTGGATGCACTTTAGAAACGTTTTCGTTTTTTTTCCATCCACGCCGTAAATGAACAGATCTATCCTCTCTAACTGACTAATCGCGAGCAATAAATTCTCGTGGGTTGCATCGCGCACGAACGTGTCAGAAGTTGTCGATAAAAATCCACATCTCCGAAAAAGAGACAAATAAATCAGTTTACAAATTTGATTAGTTCAGATCAGCGTGCTTCTCTTCTCGACATATTCATATCTTAATTGCAGTAACAATTTTTTTAATCAGTAAAATGGTTTTTTTATAAAGACATGTTAGAATATTTATATTGAGATATTTTTTGTCAATAATATTTTAGAATAGTCTGGCCTCGGAAAAAAGAACATATTTTTCTTTAGAGAATTTTTGACATTCTTGTGAAGAATATATTTTTTTTCCAAATGTGTCTTTCTCGTCTAAGAACGCGTCTAATCGCTCTTTTGTGATAAACGATCGTCATTTATAAACCATTACAAATCCTTTCTCTGCGCGCACGAGAGAACGAGAGATTGGCGACAACACGCGTACAAGAGCGAAAGAGATGGAGAGAAAGCAGCGCGGAGAGAGCGAAAGAGAGTGCGAGGGCAGTGAGGCCGCATAATCCGGCCGCAAAATCCGGAAGCGTTTAACATAATTAGGTATCGGGTGTCGGGTATCGGGTGTCGGGAGTGTGGGAAGGGAGATTTGCATGGTGGGTGGGAAAGAGTGAAAACGTGGTCGAGAGAAAGAGAGAGATAGAGAGAGAGAGAGAGAGAGAGAGAGAGAGAGAAGGCGAGAAGAGAAAACGCGCGGGGATTGGGACGACAGCAACACGCTCTGCGTCGCTCGGAAATGAGGGGGTTGCGCGGAGCGAGAGAGCGAGAGAGCTTGACAAGAGATGACAGAGGGTGCGAGAAGGATCGCGTCGCCGCACCATCGTGCACCGGCAGCGATGCATGCGTTCTATGTTTATATCGGCTAGGCGGCAAAGGTCGCACACGCACACGCGCGCTCACGCACGCATGCACGCGCGTGCGGAAAGAGGGAAAGAGATAGAGGAATGTGCAACGTGCACGCCGGGTTAATCGTTGGCACGTTGTCGTCGCGGTAAAACAGTTTGGCGTTTTAACCGACACCACCTGTATAATACAGTGCCATTTCGCAGTTACGTTGCTGATATCAGGGACACGTAGGGCCGGTGTTCGCAGTCAGCTTGGCTCGTAAACGTCACGCGTTACCTTCCGTTATCTTTCCCTCGCGCGGGGCACCGTGCGATCGCTATGGATCGGAGGACAGTATCTTAATTTAAAACCAGAAAAATGCTCATAGACGTGTCGATAATAAAAATAAATAATAAAATGCAATGAAATATCAGGATCGCTCGTTGTAATGTTGTTCGTTAGATTTTTGCGAGGAGATTTTTTAATTGCTTTTGCAAATTTCGATTTTGTATCAATAGATTGAAAACCAATGATACGATCTCTCTCTTTCTCTTTCTCTCTCTGTTTCTCTGTAGATTTCGGACGCGTTGCGACGCTTAACAGGTATTTCCCAGTAACAAGAACTGAGCGACAGTAAATTTGGTATAGCGATGTAGCGTCGACATGCCCGTTAATCTCACCTCTATCCCATTCCGCCGGATATAAACCCCATTTGGACTCAGTATACCGCGGAATAGCCGCGCGATCGGTAGATTTACGGGAAAAACAAGCCGCAATTAATAAGAATGTTGCGCGGCCTAGTCACCGCGACGGAAAAAAATCGCATGGTTATTTCCGCGCTCGACCAGAACGCTCGTCTTAACGATCCGCAACGGATTTGTTTGCCGAGACTATTGTACGATTTGCTCGATTATTCATGCTCGTTTCTTGCTGCGGGAACAGATTTTTGGCTCGCGTCTTTGGTTGATGCATCACGTCTCGTCCTCGTTGGCTATTTCGCGCCCGATTAATGAACGATAAAGCGATTTTTAATCTTTTTCGAAAAAGTACGCGACTCCAGAGTCATCTATATAAAACAGCCTTGTGCAGTGCACGTGGATTTATTTATTGCCATACGACTGAATACGGCACGTCGCCTCTGTCCTATGTGTCTATTTCGTAATAGGAGCAAGAAGCGCACCGTATTTTCGCAGCCGTTCCTTTTTCCTGCAGCGAGAAGGTGGCCAATTAACGACGGGGTAGTATAACCGTGCCGATGGAATAAATAAAATGCAAACGAACGGCGGCAGGGGGGGATGGAAAAAGGAAAAGAAAAAACGAATGCGGACGGGAATAACGACGCTCGATTTTCGGGAACAGGCGAGAAAGGGGGGAGACGGGCGAAGGGGATGGGGGCGAACGCGAATAAAATAAAAGAGTTTATCGGCCGCTTATAATCCGGCCGTTTTAGCGGGCGCAACGCCCGCGAAACGATGAAATACGGCGCCGAAGGATGGGAGGAGAAAAAAAGAGGATAAAAATATGGAGGGCCGGTCCCGCGTGCGTCGACATGAAATAACAAAGAACGGAATCGACGTGGAAATACGCGACCCGTATCGATACCGATCGGTCCCCCGTTATCTTTCCACCGTTACATCATCGAAAGCGCAAGAAAAACCGCTTTTTTTCGTATGGTAGAAAGACAAAGCGGACGAAAAAAATTATAATGTATTTTGGAAATTACTGCTTTAGGAACATTAAGCTGTGAGAGCTCGATATTATGTATCTATTAACGGAACATTTCTGAAACATGTCATATAATTGCGAGAAAGAAATTAGTACGGACTTTATATACGTTGTGTACTTTCAGAGAATATTATGACGTTTTAAAGTCATCTAAAAAGGGTAAAAATTTCAAAGACGTTCTATAAAACTATTAGAAAGACATCTTAAAGATGTCATCTTTAAGACATCTCGATTTATATCGTCTTTGAGACTTTATTGTTTTGAGACTTAATTATTCGCAGCAGAGAAAGTTTCATTTATTTTCCGTCTCGATCGCAAGAGTGTTACACATTCGCACCTCGTGGTTATAACCGCCCGCGCGAAAGTTTACGATTCTTCCATTGTGATCTCAAATTAGCCCGTAATTAGACATAAGATTCACGCTCGCCGGCGAACAATCTCGTCAGGGACCGGAAACGGATCTCCCTCTTTTCTTCTTTTATTCTCACGGTTGTTTTTCCATTCGGTTCTTGAGAGAGGGTTGCCCAGATATTATTATCCGCAATAGAGACAATGACCGCACACGACAATGGCAGCCGGTAGAGGCATCGGGAGGCCGAGAGACAGATCTGTCTCATTAACAACTTGTAATGGAACCGATGCATCTCTATCGGCGATGCACAGCTGCGCTCCGCGCGGTTTCGCAACCTCTTGGTTGCACGGGGCAGACGAAGGGGTTGAGAATGAGTTGGGTTGATGGCGGTGAGTCTTCGAGAATAGATAGCGAGATGAACAAGAAAGGGAGACAAACAGAGAGAGAGAGAGAGAGAGAGAGAGAGAGAGAGAGAGAGAGAAAGGAAGAGAGAACACGACTCGTTGCGTACGCGGGGCCAGTATTCCATACGATGGATGCATCGGGTGCACTCTTCGCCGTTTGTGCACGCGCATTGTGCACGCGCCATTGAATGCGACCGGCCGAACAATGTGCAGCCGTCTGGTTTTGTCTGGCGACTTCTCGCCACGATTTCGCCGCGACGCGACGGAAAGAACGAGACGACGAGCAACGAGCGACGCGATGTGCATCGCTTCCGATACGCGATGCATGTTTAACGCTCTACGTCAACAATGCTCTGCTTTCGAAGAGAAAGAGAGAGAGAGAGAGAGAAAAGGAGGGAGTAATGCAATTTGTTCATACAACGATTCTCTGAAAGCATTTGTATTATTTAAATGCTATAACGCGAATATAAAAAATGTACACTCCCGGCTGTCAGTTCTCAAAAATTTTGTCTTCGAACTTGGAATTTTATTCTTAGTTTTAAAATCTCGACTGAGAATTTTCGTCTGTCAGCTCTGTCAGGTCGTTAGCAATCGGCGATTTCCAGCGCTAAGGGCCGTGCGATCTACGAAAGGTGGCGAAAGACGTTGGGTTAGGGCAATAGGATTGTAATAAGGAAACGTGCCGGTCTGCACGAGGGAACAACGTAATTCTCCGTTTCTGGCGCGTGGCAGACCCTTTCGAGATCCCGTTGGAAATTTATGGCAGCTTCGAGGGCTGGCGTACGTTAAAAACCGGAGGTGCACACATTCACCCTACACACACGCACGTACGGCCACCGGAATTGCTTTGCATACCATTTCGCGCAATCGCGAGATCTTAATATTGGCTGTAATTTAGAACGCGCCATTTGGCCCCCGCGTCCTTTATTGCTTCGCGTCCCTCAGCGCATCTCCAAATGTGATCGCCGTGCCTCAAATTCCATTTCAAAACTTCGATATTTTTATTTTTTCAAGAACAATTTATATTTTTTTCTGAGTTATCCGTAAAAATTAATATTTTTTTTTTTGCAACGGTTCATGTACCGTTTTAACTTCAAGATCTAAATTGACCGTTTTAATACCAAGACACAAAAATACAATTCTCTCTTTTGTATGAAAGAAGCTTAATAAGCGCTCACACAGATGATAAAAAAGATAATTAGTTTTTCTTATTTACACGTGAGAATAGAAAAGAATCGATTCATATTTTCTGGGCTCATTTGAATCCGCAAAAGTCACATAAGTACAAAGTCACTTAAATTCTGATTTCAACACCTACGGACACAATCTATCAACAGCGTCGCGTAACAATAGTTTCAACAAATCGCGCGACTGCTCTCGAGGAATCATCCCTCGGTCGCTCTTGATGGTCTGTGGCGGACAAAGCGAGTCGTTCACGAACGGCACAATTAGCATCCGGTGGCATCCTCTTTAGCGTACCTTTTAGCACGACACGGCCCTTGACTGCTGGTCCTCTTAACCCGCTTCGGCGCGAAAGGGTCGAGGGAAGGAGCGGCGGAGGGGCAAAGGACGACAAACTCCCGACGTCGGGGAGTCGAGGGGATGGCTCGAGGCAACGAGCCGAGAGTTGTCTCCGAAGACGGACGTCTGCGCGTTTTTGCACAAAACGCGCGAGAGTCATCGCCCTTCCTTCCTGCCCGCTCTCCCACCCGCCCTTCCGCGCTGTCTTTCTCGTCTCATCCGGAGTCGTTTCAGGGGGTTCAGGTGCGTTCAGCCGTTCGCATCAAGAGACTGCGCCACGATGATAATTAGTATATAAGGGCGGCTGGTTGAAAAACCGACCCTAGACCACGCTGCACTGACTTCTCTAGACCACTCAGGGCAGGAGTTGCGTCGGCTCGCACTCTGTTCTCTCTGCCGCTGTTCCTTGCGGATAAAAATACTGCCAGACAAAAAAGACACGCAAGCTGATACATTTCTTATGCGATGTGAGTTTCTCGAATTCTTGTGCTGTCGAGTTCTCGAGACGGAAATTTAGCGACTATAATCGGATTTCTTTTTATCTGTATAAGAACATTTGCAAAAGCTCTTTTAATTTTGATGATTATAGAAATAACGTATACTTTAGAGCGACGATGTAAATTACAGCGCATTATTGACTCTTTCTAGGACGAATTTATTATTTATAAAAGAAATGTAAGGCTCGTTAAATGCACAGTAATATAAAACGGTCAAGGGCGAACAAATTAAAGACGATAAAAATTAAATATTAATAAACAATTTATTCTCCAATAACTAGAAAAAGGATAATGTACGTTTCGACTATACTTACAATTAGTCTTCATCAGCGTGACACATATGAAGTAATCAAAAAATAATTGAAGATATATTATTATTATTATATTTATTATTTATATTATTGCAGGTAATTTTCTAATTATATGCTTAATCTTTTTAAACAGTTAATTTTCTCAATTAATTGACAATCGCAAGTATCAAATAAAAAAATTTGATGATAACGACGAAAAAAAATATTGTAATATTATAAGAAGCTAATAAAGGTTATGAAAGAAAGAGAGAAGAAGTTTTAGTCGAGACGATGGGAAAGTTGGCGAAAAATCGAAGGAAGATGCAGGTTTGATCGCGGTCGTCCCGCTCGTCCCGACGCCACCTTCTCCTTGATTCGTTCTTTCGCCGCCGAGGAGCTTCTTGCTGCTGCAATCTCAGACTAAATTGCCAATCAACAGGGTATTATTTTCCTGTTAGCCCGGCGTCCTGGGCGGCAGCGGGAAAGGGGCGGGAGGATGGAAGGCGCAGGGAGGAAAAGTGGTCCACGAGACGTAGGCGATCGTCGTCATTGTAAATTTGCGCGGTTCTTAGCGATTGTAAATCGACTATCGAAGGCATCTCGAATGAATGCGAAAACGTGAAGAGCTTCCGAAATTAAAACGAGACATTTTTCGCACATTTGACGATAATTCGTGCGAAAAGACTTCGGAGCCTGAACGAACTTGCGAATCGACGTATTATTCTTCTTTCTAATTGGTAATATATCTGTCTACTAAATTTCGAACAATCATCTTTTTAGTGAAATTTTGAGAAGTTAATCGTAAAGATTTGCGATGTCGGAAAATGCAATCCCGGACATGAACCGCCATGAAATTTACGCTAATAAAAAATTGGATTGGAAAAGCGAATGGAAAAAAATGAGGCGGCAGCCTTGTGTGAAACTCTATTACATATTGTTCAGCCGATTCTATAGAATCGGTCATCAAAAAGTAAAGGAGTAAAAATCGAACTCGAATTTGCACAGTTGCAATATTTATCCCGCCGTCTAAATCGACATGTTTTTTTTTCCTTGTCCGTCGAGCGCTCTGTGTACAACATGTTACAATTATTTGCATTATACTGTGCACGACCGCTGGAATTTATATAAATCGTGCGACGCGGGAGGCGTCCGCCGGCAAATTCGCGAGCGTCGCATCACCGCGCGGCGCGGCGCGGCGCGGGCGTAACAAATTAATTTGTTATTCTTTATACACACTGTTTAGCGCGCGTGAATTATCGGGCGTTTCGCTGGCGCGACGCGTCGCGTAATAGCGGATTTAGCTGTTTAATGTTTCGAATATTGTTTATACGTCGCACGTGTCGGCCATCCGCGCTCCTTGCACATCTCTCACGCCTCACGTTCGCAAAATTGCGCATTTCTGCGCACGGAAATTCTGGGGAGTCTACATCCTTCGCTGATTTACCGCGGGCGCGTCTTAATGCATCGACCAGTGCATGGATAACCGATGGAATCCCGTACGCGATAATTTTAACAGTAATAGTGGAATCGTTGCCAGCCGTTAACTGAACGCCCCTACTGATACGAGCGTTAATTTCGACCTCTCATGCGTGATTGTAATGTAATCGATCTGTTACATATCTAGATCCCGTATTGACGAATATTCCTCGGTATTCGTCTATATTGAGTATTCCTCATTACGAATGAATCATGGACATGGCTTTGATCTTTTCTTTGTTGATGTGAGATAATTAAGGGAAACTTCGGGATGAATACACGTTAAATTTGTAATGTCAAATTATATCCAGTTTGAGTCATTTTTAATCATTCCATAGATCGCCACTACTCTTACTTAATATATCATTAATTTAATTAAAATAATAGAGTTAAACAGTTGAGTTAGTTAAGTACAATTCGATTAAAGAAATTTATTAAATTTAACCCAAATTTAATAAATTTATTATTTAGTAAATGCATACGTTAATGGATCTTGTTTACTTGGAAATTAAACAATTCAATCATAGCAATGGATTGATTAGAGGTGGTTGCTTTTTCAACTACATGTTTTGTATTAAAATAATATATTTTGATACATGGAAATTAAAAATAACAAAATATTATTTAATTCAAGGAATTGGTTTAAATTTGCTTTTTTAGTATTTAAAATGCAAATAGAAATTTGTATTAACCCTTTGAGTGCTGAATGCTTCTAGTCGAAGCGCTCCAGCGCACGGCTAGCGGTTGCGATCGCTGGGGACGGAATACTTTTTCGCTAATGTGAACTTTGTTGATTGATTATACAAGGCGTAACTAAATTATAATTCTTCAGTTATGCCAAATTAAATAATGCAAGAAAATTATTTTTGAGCATAAATTATTTTATTAGAAACATTAAAATTTAAAACAAACCTTAACTTAAATATATATATGAATGAATCTATATTTGAATTCAATAAATATGGAAAATTTTAAACCTATATTTTAAATAAAATATTAATTTAAAATAAAATTGGCAGCATTTTTTGCTGAGCATAACGTTGCTTTTTCTACAGCTGATCATTTAATATCTTAATATAAAATATATTTATAATTCTTCTTGATTTTTTACAAAAGTGTAAGTTATTGCTAAGGAACGCACATATATTTATCTCATACATTGATAATTGTGATTGTGCAGTACGTAGAAAATCGAAAAGATTGACAAACACGTATATGCGTTCATAAATTGACAAACACATATATGCTGGTAACTTTTATCGCGTATATTCGCCCATCACCCACACCGATAGCTTTCGCTGGACGCATATATGCGTCTATAGCACTCAAAAGATTAAGTATTAAATGACATGAAGTTTGCACATACAAATACACACACACACACACACACACACACACACACACACACACACACACACACAAAGAGAAGTAAAAAAAAATTACTACACTCAGAGAAAAAAGTCGTATCAGCAACTAGAAATTTGAAAACAAATAGCATCAGGGCTGGAAAATCATCATTTAAAAAAAAAAATTAAAAAAATTGGATTTTTTAAATGTAAATCGGATTTTTTTGATTTAAATTAAATTTATTGTTTAGATTAATTATTTTTAGTAGTAAGAAAATTAATTTTATTACAAAATAAGAAACGTGTTGTTTTTTTATTTTTTTTGCTAAGCTTGCTAAACTTTAATTTATTGTGAATAATCAGTGATTTCAAATACTGTAGGATTCAAAATAGTCAAGTGAAAATAATAATAACTTTTATGAATAGAATAAAACTTATTTTTTAATAAATATATTTGAATACTTAAATTTGCATACATAATATAATTTTTTATTCACGAAGATGAACGCATATACTTAAATATAAAAACTGACTTAGCTGTCTTTTCGTTTCTTGCATTTTTAAATTTCAAGAAACAAGAATCGAAAAAAGAAACAAAGATGTCAAGGCACCTAGCAATTCCGGAAACACCAATATATAATTATGTACAAAATATGTCCATACATATTCATATATCCTTCTTTCTTTTGTAAAATTACTGCACAACACAGCCAGTATTGGGCATAATTAAATCATAATGAAAATTAACAATTAAAATTTTAATCAAATTCCAGATTTTTACCAAAATATCATTTGATTTAAATCGTGATTTAAATCATTGATTTTAATCAATTGATTTAAATCATTCCAGCCCTGAATAGCACTCAACTATGTATTATAAAGTTTTGTGTGTATGTGTGTGTTTGTGTAATAAAAAAAAAAAATAAGTTATATGAACTAAGAAAATAGTATTAACTATAATGTTAAATTAGTACATATATACGGAAAAAAGTTGTAGTAACAAGAATATGTATGTGGCAGTTAAAAAAATTTCAGATCACATTTATATTATATATTTTGACGCATATAACTCTTCCAGCAATTATAAGGTTCCTGAATTAATTTTTGTAAGGAAAAACTGTACTGTCGTGAGATATATCTTTCATTTATTTTCATCTTCGAATTCAATGACTCACTTTCAAAGAATCATTTTATTAGAATCTTTTATCCTATCTTATATAGTTTTTCATTTATGAGAAATGTGGAACCGCGTACTGCTCGCAATATGCTTTATGTAAAAACAATATTTATCTAAACTGGAAGCATGTAGGTGTCACATATTATTTGTATGAAGTCTATATGTAATTATAGTTGAATTTCATTAATAGTTCATATATGTTGTTGTGACTTATTTTTATAATATTCAATATTATACTTTCGTTTTTATTATTTTGTAAAATTGAAAGTATTTAAACTTCATTATTGTCAAAAATATAATTGTCAGAATTATTTTATTTTCTCTTAATATGGATTTATGTCCAATTCTATCAATATGTATTAATTTTAATTAATTAATAATATTAATTAATATTAATCTTGATTTACTTTAATTTACTTGTTATATTTTTGTAATTTTTGAAACTAGAAAAAGATAAAAAGTAATCCAAATTGAAATTAAAGTTAATTTACATTTCTTGATATGGACATTAAAAAATTTATATAACATCGTCTATAGCCTAGGATAAAATCTGTTAATGAGCTATTATTTTATATTATTGTCACTAAATTTAGCTTCAACGTTTATACATTGAGTCGAGACAAGCTAACAAGAAATAAGGAACCCAGAAATGTGGATTCGCGGTGGCGACAGCCGTCACGAAGTACGCGCGTTGCGCACACGTGCGCGCACGTTTATTTCACGATGCAGCAACAACAACAGCGGCCGAAAATTTCGGGGCTAATTCGCGCGCTTTAATCGCTCGGCTCATTTGACGCGGCGCATGAAAAACGGCTGCCGATAAATTTTGACAGTATTCTGTCCATTGCATTGCAATAATACCGGACCATATATTAGGGTGGTTCGCGGGACGACGCCCGTGCGGGGGGAGGGAGGAAGAGTAGACGGCGCGAGGAAGGGACGGTCGGCGCGGTGGGTGCGTGTGGGGGCTTTCGTATAGTTTGCCGGTAACATATTACGAATTAATACCAACTGCTCCGGTGAAATATTACTGCAAAATACTGACCGTTATTTGCGCTCGCGTGCTGCCGACTCGCTCGCTCGCGGGCAAAGCGCGAGTGCGAGCGAACGAACGAACGAATTGCACCCGGCCTCGAATTTTTGTCACGCTGTCCATATCCTTCCGGAATTTATTTCGTCCCGGCTCGAGACAGTATTGTGTATTCATCATCGACTGCGAGGGGGACGAAGCGAGTTCCCGAAAAAAATTAAGGTATTAATCCGCAGGTTTCCGCGTGCGAGGAGAGACGCGATTGCAGTTTACGCGGACGGTGGATTAGCATAATTTCAGCGTAATTTTACGACTCGGCCGCCTAGCCGTAAAGCGTTATTATTATAATATTGTAAGCGGTGATTTACTTGTCGCTATCGCAATTAAGGGTCTAAATTTATAAAGGTGATTTTCCAATATTTATAGCTCAATACTATCGAATAATGGTCACACTAGCGCGTTTAATATTACACAGTATTATCATATGATCTTAACGTATCGAACGCATAGTTATTTATAATTATATTTATATATCTGATTTAATTTTGAAATTGTTCTCTGGATTCGCGCTGAGCCATAAATATACTCTGCAAGGATCGAGTCAAAGAAAAACGGTATGACGACTGACCATTTACGTGAAAATATCCCTAGTCTCGAAATCATGCAGCCATGCCATATTACACTCTGAAAATATTCTTTCCTTGCGAGACTGCGGTATTTCGTCCGCGATATTTGTTTAAATAAGAAACTCGTTCGATGTCCGCAGCGTCTAGACGCTGTCTGCAAACGCGGCCGGCAAGATTTCAGGGAGACGAAAAAGAAACCCCAACATTTCGAACAGGTACAAAAGTATTCTCCGCTCGTTATTTAAAGGCAAGACTCCGTCGAGTCAAGAAACGAGAGACCAAAAATTAATATCAAGACTCTCGCCGACGTTCCTTGACTCCCTCCCCTCTTTATGAAGTTTTATATGAAAAGAAATAACCCCTAGTATTTTAAGGGATTTAGCTTTATTTAGATGCATACATTAAACGGACTCCAAGTATTTGCAAGAAACGTCGTCGAACGCCGTAATAGCGGTAGAGTCGATCATACGAGTAGCTTTCAATTTTTCTCATGTCCAATCAAGGTGCGATTTCGTACACCCTCGGCGAGAGCGATCGCGCGGCAGTGCCGTCTCGCGTCGGCGAGTCTTGCACCCCTAATGACTTTCGATGCGCGATTTAATTGCCGCGAGAAACGGAAAAAGCGGTCGAGAGAAATAAGGAATAACTCCCCTCGGACGGGGATGGAACCCGCACTTAGGCTTAATCAATCCGCTCGTTATCGTCCTGCCTATTCGAACGATTAAATAACTAACGATTTTCGCAAGCGAGCCTCGTTAAAAATGCCGTCGCGCGATCACCTTCACGCTTTTCTCGCCTAGCTCTTGACTTGCTCTTTTCGCATCCAACCCCTCCGCGCGTTCTTGGTTTCCTCTTCAAATCTTTGAACACCGAGCGAATTTTTGTCGCACGGGATACGAGGGATAGTAGAGGATTAACTATATCTATCCAATAATCGCGTGTTGTGTTTGCGAACTGCACCTCTGTCAATTCTTGTATTGAAGACGGATTTTAAATAATGTACACTGTTAAATTCGTAATATCAAATTATATCCAATTTGAGTTATTTTTAATCATATTTATATAGGTCACCACTGCTTCTATTCAATATGTCGTTAATTTAATTAAAACAATGAAATTAAACAATTTAATAAAAGAAATTTAACTCGTGTATAAGTTTGACTCACAAATTTAGTTTATTATTTACTAAATGCTTAATATGGATGTTGTTTACTTTGTAACTAAACAATTCAACTACAGAAATAAGATAATTAGAGGTGGTTGTTTTTTAACATGTTTTGTATTAAAATAATACATTTTGGTACACATGAAAGTTAAAAATAACAAACTGTTATTTATAATTCAAGAAATCGATTTAAATTTAATACTTTAATATTCAGTGTATGTGATATATTAGGATCTTCAGATTAGTTCAGATAGTGAGAAAATTAATCAGTTTACTGCAATTTGTTAATGATGAAATTAATAATCGTTTATTATAATATAAAAATTATGACTGTTCATTTTAACGTGCGGCATAAAATCATTGGAAAGTAATGACTATTAATTACGTCATTGGAAAAATATTGCGGTGTCATATTTACTCCATTATCGCAATTATCCCGATTGGCTCGAATAAAAACTCCCCAAAGGTCGCGTTAAATATATTAATAGATACATTAAATCCATTAATTTAAAATATTAATATTAGCCGGGAAAATGAAGATCGACGTGGCTGGTAACACGATTTGGAAATATTAATTCTTTTTATTTCCATAATCTAACTAGAGGCTTTGTCTACCTATTCGCACCTATTCAGCTAGTAACTTATGTCGCGGCGCGCAGCCGATAGCGATAATTTATCCGAAAGTAAATACTTCACTCCTGAAAAAATGCAGACGATAAAAGCTTCAGTTATGAATTTAAAAAAGACATGTAAAATGACTTTTATTCGATCGCGGATTATATTAGGAGGGTGGCGTGTCAGCCGTAACACAATCACCGTATGACTAACGCGATTTTTTATTCATCCCCGTGTCTGCGCATATAACAAATATTGATCCCACACTTATTGTGATATCTTTTTCGACGGGGCCGGAAGAGGGGGAGGGCTGCGATTAATATTCGTCCGCGAATCAATACCTTTCTAATGAAATATAAATTTACATAATATACAGACGTGTGTGTGTGTGTGTGTGTGTGTGTGTGCGGACATTTTTGGCGGCCTCGATTGACACAATTAAATTAATTCGACCACGAT
The DNA here is from genome assembly GCA_037157785.1 of Cephalotes varians. NCBI lineage: Eukaryota > Metazoa > Arthropoda > Insecta > Hymenoptera > Formicidae > Cephalotes > Cephalotes varians. The sequence goes on along the minus strand of JANQDE010000058.1, from coordinate 515,786 downwards.
TTTAATACGGTTCAACGCATTTTACGAAAACAATACGACAATCTTGTGAGACTATAGCGGCTAAACCGCGCGTTTCTATAAACATGGAGCAACGAAAAATGAAAGAACGCGATAAACTTTCTGCGAGGCATCACGTATTACTCGATATTACAATATACCTTATAACGTTGATTAAACATTTGGTTTGCGGAACGATAATCTCGTGGTAGCGGGTGCGTTAATTACAGAAAAAAAGGGAGGGAAAGAATTGGCTCGCAACATTTTTACCGCTTTTATTCCGTTTTTCGAGAATGCCGCGGAACACGCGTTGTTTTCGCCGTTTTATGGAGCCGCGGGATTTCTGATTTTCATTAATAAAAGTTAATTTATTTACCGCATTCATATTGCAAATCCTTCGATCGCGTATAAAACTCACGCGGTATTTGAATAATTAAAACGGCCGAATAAAAAAAAGCCGTCGAACTTAAATCGCGCAAATGAATCGCCGATGCATAAATATAAATTACATATTCGGCGAAATATCGCCGCCGAGCGAGCGAGCGAGCGAGCGAGCGCAGGCACGCGCGCGCTTGCGCTCGCGATTTAATTTTCAATTTAATTAAAAATAATGAAGTGTGAGAGAGAGAGAAAGAGATAGAGAGAGGGGGAGAGAGAGAGAGGACGTCCACCATTGTGTTCGTAAAACCCGTGTGAAATGATATACCGCCAGTAAGTATATAATACCCGGTCGTAAATCTCGGAAGAAAATTCGGCGCGGCTTCTTTTCGGCCGCGCATATATTATCGATTTCGCTTAATCGCGTGCGGATCGCCGATTTTTTTTTTTCGCGTTGGAAAATTAACGGTACGAAAGGGACGCGGAAATTGTGGCGGAGCTGAGAAGCTCGTTAACTAATTCCGATTAGCTATTCCTTGTGACTTACTAAATCATATTCCGGCACGAGCCTGGATTATGATTCTAGATGGTGCGGTACGTACGCAGGATATTTCATGAACGTTGCGGGAATGTACTTCGGACATGCGCTTAATTTCGATCGTGCCGAGGAAATCGGATATTCGAGTTGGGCCGATCGTGGAATGTGGCGAGACGTTCGTCAAAAGACGCGCTTCGCGAGCGAGTTAACTCCTCGAAGATGATCAGTTCTCCGTGAAAATCCGCAATGCCTGTTCAATGGATCACGGATGCGCGGATCGATAATTCGGCAAACAAACTCATTAAATTAGGCCGATCTGCTTGAGCGGAGTGGCGACCGCGCGTGACACTTTGATCATGCTGCGAATCGACTGCGGAATCAGCAGCGACGAGTGATCGCAGGGCGCAGAGCGGGCGCGGCACGCCGTGCCGCGTCGACGGCTCCGATCAGAGGGTCGCGGGGAGCCGGGGTATTAAATTACCGCATCGGTAAGCGTGTCATCCGCCAATTAAACGGCCGCTATTTTCCGCGCCGAAATTGATAATCGTGATTAAAAGCGGAAGCGGCGCGGAGCGATGACACGTGTGAACGAGCTCGCGAGCGGCGGCGCAAGAACGCAATTATATCTTTTTTTTATTCTCTCCTTTTTCTCCTCGACGTGACAGTTCGACGGGCCAAAAATATCCCATTTTTTTCCGACGCCCGGCTAAATTATCCCGGCGTATGACAGTCCCTATATAGGGTGTCTCGCCGTTATGACGCAATCGCGCCGTTGTAGATTACTCGACAAGTTTGGAGTCGGACTTCTCTTACTGGAAATTTATCGGTATGCCTAATTAGACGTGATCGTGATTGTCAGATATTAGCGTTAATCAGAAAATAATCGAAAAGCAAAATATTATTATATTGATCTAATACAATAGGTTCACACAATGCGGCAGTAAAATGAAAAATCTGTAATTAATACACACAGAACTCAATCTCGAAATTATACAATCGCAATCGTTGATTAGCATTTATACAGCTTTTCATTCAATTTTTTTGCCGGCGGCATCCGCGGGCTCATGAAAAAATCCGCAGCTGGCAGGAAACAGCGACACCCTGTATATAATTTTGACAGACGGACTTTTCTTAATAGATACGCCCGACGAATACGCGAGAGAAGTATCGAGCGCTTTCGAATGCATTATCAGTGGATACATCCTGACTGCTTAAACCATTTTTTTTGAAGGGCGGCGAGGGGAGAAGAGCGAAAGAGCCGAATAAAAAAATATTCATCCCTTGACACAAGAGAAAGAAGGGGAGCGCAGGAAGGCAGGAGAGGATAGATGGACGCGTCGCGGATTCGCGGGGCGATTTATTCTGGTACACCTGATCCGCCGCGTTACAGGCGCCGCGAATACCATCCGCGCGCCCCAACGCCGGCGTCGGTCGCTTCGATTAAGCGAAATTATTAACGCGACGCTCGATAAACTAATTTTCATTTCTGATATTTTAGCCAATTATGAAATGCAATTATTTTCGCGCCCAGCCGCCGCTTTTAATGTCGCGCCGCGTCGGTGTCGTCGACGACGACGACGATGACGTCGATGAAGATGACGAGGAAGTCAACGATGATAACGCTGGAAAGGGCTGATCCTATTAAATGCTGAATAAATTATCGCCAAAGCATGAATTGACGCCAACCTATATTTGAGAAAGTGAAGTTAAGAAAAATTATGGAGAGAGAGAGAGTATTTAAGAAATGAGTCTCGATGTCATTTTCTTGTAGTGTTCTTGCGCAAGTGAGAAGGAGAGGAGGATTATTTGGTCATTCGAATTACTAAGACTGGCTCGCAGTGCAGCAAGAGTTAATTAAGTGAGCTTCACAACATTTTCAAAGGACGGTTTGAAAAAAAGAATTTAAGTGTCAAAACGTAGCTGCAAAAAATCAATTGTAGACTGCAAAAAGGCATATTTCCGATACTACGAGCCGTCGATACTTCTGTCTATGAGGGAGCAGGCAAAAAAAAGGTATCATAGGGTGACAGAAAAAATATTTCAGAACGGTGACGACCGATGATCGATCTAAATCGGGATTCATGAATTTAATAGGGCTCCATGAACTTTTATAGCCCTTCCCCTTTCCACCTTTCGCCCTCTTTCTCTGTCTTTCTACGGCTTTTCCTCTTTTTTGGAAATCATATCGAAACCCCATACGTTCCGCCACTTTCACAGGCACCGAACGTTTGCAATGGTAATTCGCGGCATCGCGGTAAAAAACTACCCCGATCTGATGGGAGAGAAGGGGGCGGGGTTCGGTCAGTGGGAAAAAAGGGTGGCACACACGCAGGGGGACGGAGGGAGGGAGCAGCCATCGATCACGAGTCTGTTTACCGATTTTTCCGCCGGGCGCCATGTGGATATTTGTAATTACAGAACCGAAGCGGCCGCCGCAGTTTTTATTCGCGATCCGAACGACGATTTTTAATTTCGAGTAATGAAGCGCCACACACCGGCCCCGCCGCTGTTGATATTCGTTATTAATTTTTAATCGCCGCCCCGCCCGCACATACTGGGAGAGCCCAGATGTCGATTATTGTCTCACGCTGAAAATTCGCAAAAATTCTCCACTATTTTCTCGCCGTCCTTTACCGTCGATATCTCTCTGTTAATAAGTTTCCGGATCGCGTATCGTCTAAAAACACGACAATTTACGTGTCTGTTCTCGTATCCTTTGATTAATTTTCTAGCGTCCTAATTTTCCCTCTTCCTCCTCCCGCCCGCGTCTTTCGTTCCTCCTTTCCGCTCTCGCTCCGCGAATGTTTTTTTATATCTTTTATTCAAACTTCGTAGCTCGCGCGGGTCGAGGGAGACGGTGCTTTCGCAAATATTACACGGCGGCCCGCTCGCGGAGGCACGCGCGCGCTGCAATTTGTCGGCGTATCAAAACGAAATCAAGCCCGGCAAGATAAACGTTTCGCTGTCGGACCCATGCATATTAATTTTAAGCCGCGAAAAAGCAAGCTTCTCCCTGTCCGCCCGCTTTCCCGCCTCTCATCCTCTTTACCGTCCCTCTATAAATGTTGTCCCCTTCTCTCTCGCTCCGCGCCGCTCTATCGTCCATCCATCTCCGGTCGAAAACGCAAAACAAAGCAATTCGCGCGATCCGATCGGGAAGCGCGCGGACCGATTATTTTCCGATCGGCGGACTTCGCGCGTAAAAACGGCCGCGCAATTACAAATTAATGCACACCCGGCCGGCCAGAAAAAATAGAGACACACCCGGCCGCCGATCATCGGCGAGCGCGAGCGGCTCCGGCTCGGAATTAAAAAAAACATTATTCTTTAGAATTATCCGCGGTAACTGCAGTCTCTCGCTCGTGCCGCGGCGGAAGCGATGCATATTGATACTACAAATATGCGTTTCCCGCTCTCTCTCCCGTCCGGGAGAAGATTAAAATTTACCGGTTCGAAGGCCCGAGCGAACGAAAAGAGCAGCCGACACCAAATGAACGGCTCGTTAAAAATTAGCGCCTTGTCCAGGTCGCGGTCGTACTCGCGCACGTCTCGAGTACCTTTGACGATATTTTTATTTTTATAATTCGACGATGTCGTTGTGTTATTCGAACGAAAAGCGACGCAAAAGAGAAGATAAATCGAGTAAATAAGAATAGAAAAAAAGATAGATTACTACATAAAGAAGTACCGCAAAGAGCGTAAAAGACGAAAATAAGCTGAAAATAAGCATTTTGCAAAAGCGTCACGTTCGATCTTTTCTCCCTAATTGCCACGTGACTGCGATTTTTGATGCAGCCGTTTTGCACGCCGGCGTCTGTCGCTTCCGGCGCGTGCGAGGAAACGAACCGATTTCGATCGAGGACAGACAATAGGGCGGAGGTCATCCGGTGAGTCTCCGAGGGATAACAAGGGAATGATGACCGGCGGGGAACGGGGTGCGGAGGGGGGCGAAGGGAGGGTGAAAATCTCGGCTTCAAGTGTGTCGCTCTTTGATGTTGCGACCTGCCCCAAACTCGGCAGCACCACCGAGTTGCCACCCTCTTCAAGCGGCTCAGCCGGCATCAAAGAAAGTGCCTTGGGACTAACCCCCTCCCCATCAAACATCCTCTCACATTCCCGCCGGTGTTCCGCATTATACCGCCAGCCAGCTAAATTTCTTTCGCGAGGGAAAGAGGGAAAGAGAGGAAAGAGGCAAGAAGGGGATAGCGCATAGAGGGATGCGCTTCCGAAAAATACGGGGGCCAGGCAGACTCGATGAATTACTTTTCGATCCTTTGAGCAAGTTAGGCGATTTGGAAGAAAGTTTTCTTACGTTCGCCGAGATATATTCCTGTTTTTTTCGGACGGTCCGCATAGTTGAAGAAGAGCGGAGAAGAATAAAATTTCTCAACTTCGCGTTCTTGCAATAACAATAATAATAATTGATAGTGCTAAAGATCATTAAGAATTGATAATATAGAAAATGAGAGAAAACTAGATATCGCAGATTTTTTTTTATTCCAGATCGCTTTAGATTATTCTAACGCGCGCGAATAAAAAAAATTGCAATCTTTATGTACATGTGTATGTGTTCGTGTTTGTGTTTTCTTTTTCGGACAGTATAATCCGAATCTCTTCCGTATTCATATTTTCCCATTTCCTGAAAGAAAATGTTCTTATACGCTCTTTTTCATTATCGGTAATTGCAGCGTCGATCGTTAACGTCGCATAAAACGAAGAAACGTGCTGGATTCATTTCTCGTATGCGGCCGTTCTCCTTAAATCGCGCGATCGATAATCCCGCGAATGATCGCGCGGATCGTAAAAGAATTGGATTAAACTGGCGATTCTTTCCGCCGTTGATGAGTATCGACCCCCGATAAATCGAATGCCAGAGCCGAAACTGCGCGCCGTTTAAGAGACTTAGACTCCGCGATGCGGATGGGTTCCGGCGGCGGCTTTTCCGGACTATTCTACACGCAATTTCGTGTTTAATATCCGAAATAACTCGACTTCCTCTTCCACATTCGCGCCGTTGCACCTGCATCCCTGTAACGGCGACGCAACGGCTGAGTTTGCAACAGTGGCCGAGGCGACGAAATGGCTCATTTTCCGTTTCCCTTCTTTTCTTCTTCTCGATACATTTTTCGGGATACTTTATGTACGAACTCCGACAGATATTCTGATAAAATTATCAAGATATGAATTAACGTTGCGAAGATACCATGTGTTAACTGTCGCGTGATTTGAACGATACAACGAAAAACTCTATGCAGCATTCATTACATTTACCAGACAAATAAGACAAATGCAACTTACTTTTAATGGCGAAAATGGAAAATAATATATGATGAAAATAAAAGCGCGCGCGCGGCGTTAAAGTACTTAATTAAACTTTGAAAGCAGTTACATGGCATAAATTCTATTTTATTCCGTTCCATTCTCTTTCCCTCCCCCTTCTCTCACTCTCTCTCTCTCTCTCTCTCTCTGTCGCTCTCTCTATCGCTATTTCTCTTTTTCTCCTTCTATCGCTGCCTCTATCCGCGGGACGTTCCATCGCCGTATTCGTTCTCTAAAATTTCATCCCGCGTGCGTTATCCTGCGACCGTTAATCGTCGACCGGCCGCGAAAAATTTCACCGACCGGTCGGCAACTCTGCCGGCCCGATAAATAAAACCGCTTTTCAATTACGAAATTAGTGTATTATTAACGCGCCGATATTTTTCCGATAATTTCGTGCGCGCCGCCCTACGCGACCGAAATTGCCCGATATAAATCGTTGATTTTTCTCTTCCCCCTTTTCTCCCCTCCCTTTTTTTTTAATACGACGCAAAAAACAATTCGGCCCCGCGGCACTGCAAATCTATCGCGGTTCGACGGGTTTCCACTGTAGAAAAAACCTTACATCTCACGTACTTTCCGGCGTTTATTTCGGGAGCGATGTTGTTGAAACGTGTCTGAAAACGCCACCACGGTTATTGTCTCTCGGTACGCGACATCTTCTCCCCTCTCCTCCCTTCTCACGACTCGCCCTCTTTGCTTCGCTTCGCCAGCCGCCACTTGTGCCTCGACGGAGGTGATCCACTCGGCGTCTGCTCCTTGGAATTTATAACTCAAAGTCGGCACAATTTTTATACAGTTCTTTAGAAAAGGGAAGACCGGCGAGTTCAAAGGGTTTACGCGAGACACTTAGGTTTGCTCTTCGTAACCGTTCCTATCGGTGGCCGTTAATCGAGATCTAAAATCTTTTTCTTTGTGTTTAAAGAAACCTTTCGAGTTTCAAGAATGAATAAATAATTTCAGAAAAATAACGGAGATCTTAGAAGAGATTAAATAATTTTGGAAAATATATTCTTTTACATTTTTGCTAGGAGAAATAATTTTATGAGCATATCTATAGATATATATATAAAGTCTCCGAAGATAACGTAATTTTACGTAACGAAAATTTTCTAGAATTATAAGGAAAAGAGATAAAAGATTAAATAATTTTAGAAAACTATCTCAAAAATCCAATTAAATCATCGTGGAACGCTGAGCCGATCGATTTATAACTAAGTTTTAATATCATGTTTTTCTTGCTCTAATATTAATCAGAACTTAAGAGAAATTTTCTTTCCAACGTTTTCAATAACGCATAATATCATTTAGCCCTCACTGATTCTCTTAGCGTATAGTTACTCTCTTAACTGAACGAAGCGCGAGATCCTTTTCTGTCGAAGGCGAGGAAAATCCCACGAGGAGAGGTAAGATCCCTCAGCGAAACTAGACGAACGAAGAGCAGACTCGTCGTTGATAGCGTATCTTAGCGGTGAATGAGGCTTAACGTCGTTTCACCGAGCGATTCTCCGGGCGAAAAAATATCGATGAGTTATTAAGGATCCGATTTCGTTGCACGAATGAAATTTCACCCATCTTCCTAGCCCCGTCGTCTTTTTCATTACGCGACAGGTATATTATACACGTACTAGTCTTAAATTTGCGGACCTTAAAACACGATCAACGCCGTCTAACACGATTTTCGCAGGAAAGAAACGCATCAAAGAGTTAATACAGCTTGCGCCTGATGGAAATCGATTATTTCGTAGAGTTTCAGAAATAGCCGTCGTTGAATAGATCTCCGTTCTCTCTCGCGAGAAATTCGGAATTGTACATGATTACTAATTATATATGATAATAATTATACATGAAACTGCATGCAATTAACTTGATGGAAACTTTGTAAGAGGCATGAAAATTATCTCCCCGTGTGACGTTAGATAAATTGTACGCATACGTATATACACGAGACTATCTTTCGTGAGGGAGGAGACACAGAGGAAGGGGATGGGCTCTTGCCTCGATATCTCGAATTCGACTATCCTAGCCGGGCCAATGGCGTTTCCGCCATCGTCCAGCCACGACTGATCTCGCTGCAATAACATTATATCTATTAGCGGGCACTCGATACTATTAATAATTAATCGCGAGCTAATATCCTGCATTTGGCCGTACGCATTTCGTCTCCCCGCTCCCCTCCCACCTCGCCTGCTCTACCGATCATTCTCCCCGCGCTCCGTACGCCACCCTCCTGCGGCACAGAGTCACTCTAGGCTCGTCTAGGACGAGCGGATACGCGGAATGCCTCGAAAATACCTATTCCCGTAACCTCCGTCCTCTTCCCCGCTTATCGATAT
>JANQDE010000058.1:451213-507113 GCA_037157785.1 Cephalotes varians | reverse complement strand
TATACACATTTGTGTATATGTACATATATATGTACATATATATGTATACAATATATGTATACATCGCATCGATGTACACCGCGCATTCGACATGATATCGCGTCGTGTGATATAATATCGGTTTCCGGAATACGCGATCAAAGATACAAAGCGGAAAGCAGGTAACGGTGCCGTCGCTCGAGGGGCCACAGGGAGCATTACGATATATGGAAATTAATGATTGCCTGCCCCTCGAACCCTTCTCCCTGTTATCCCCCTCGCTCGTACGCAGAATCATTAATCTTCAAAGCCAAAAAGATCTAATCCGTTCGCGGCGCGAAATCTTGAAATGTGATCCACTCACGTCCATCCACTCTAATGCGAACTGAAAAGTGCGAGATGGCATATCTGTTTCTAATAGAAATTAAATATTCCGTTAAATTTAATTATAACCGGAAATATAATCCATTCGTTAAGTTAACTTTCCTTCTCTTTCACGAGAAATTGCGTGTAAAATTTTAATTTGCATGCAATTAAGTGCGTACAAAATTTTTAGACACAAGACTGATTTTTGTGAAATTTTTCGACAACGGCGAAGCTGTAATAACGTTGAAAATTGTCTAATGCAAAAAGAACTTGCGCTCCGCGCAGAAGCTCGGCATTATAGTGAATTTTCGACGCTGGCAATTATTAATACTCCCCCTAACCGCCCGTCCCATTTTGCGTCACTATGTCATTCCGCCAGTAAAAATGATATACATGGCCGTAAAATTCTAGTTACCAGCGCGATTACGGCTTATAGCCCGACACATGTGTTTTAATAACCGAGCCCACGCGAGCTCGCTTTTTATATCGCGCTTTTCGCGAGAAAAGATTGTGCACGGATCATCATCGTATCGCGCGTGAGGTGTGAAAGAGACGTAAACGAGATGGTCGCGCGATGTCAGGACGCGCATTGTTGAGTCCGCGATATATGGGATGTCTCTGGGGAAGGTTTGTCTCCATTCTAATTGTCATCTTTAGATTTTTAATTATACAAAATAATTTTTTGAAATGCAATTTAACGCATTAGCAGCAAATACGTAATTGCACCTCTCGGCGGTATCGCGGGGCGAAGGAGGAGCCAGCGACGGGGGTGAATTGCAGAAGGGATGGCAGACGAGGGGCGGCGGAGGGGTGATGTATATATTCGTGGCGAAAACACCTGTGGCTCCACTCTCGTTAGATTCGCGCGACTTTTCCGAAGATAGCGAGGACTCTCTCTTTCTCTCTCGCCACTCTGATCTGCCCCTGTCTTGCCGTCCAACTACCACCGTCGATCTCACGACTCGTTTCCTTTTCCTACCAACCATTCTATCCCTCTTCTCTCTGGCCTTCTCTTTCTCTCTTTCTCTTTCTCTTTTCCTCGCGATCTCGAAATAGCACGGTCGATTACTATATAGCTTCCACGCAAGAATAGAGAGACAATTTAGTCGAAGTCGCGATGCGAGTGCTATTTTGGGGTAACGCTTCCGTTTCGACCCCTGCAAACGTGCAACACGCATACTGCGAGAGCAGAAACTTTTCATCTCAGGGGAACAAAGCTTAAAGAATTTAAAAAAATAAGAAACAAAATTCTTGTTTATATACATATATATATATATTTTTTTTTAATTGGAAATGTTTAATTTTTACTTGGAAAGAACAAAGTTTTGCTCGATATCTAAAAATTTAGCTAGATCTGACAATTTTATTGGACTATCAAAATAATTAAATAGAATGCTTAAACATTGATAATGCTGCATATAATTATTTTGATGGTTCAAACAAAATTATTTTCAGTTCTAAGTATCTAAGATTCATTCGTAATTAGTTCTTATTTTAAGATCGTTTTAAATAACATTTTAAGATACTAATACGATTCTGTGATTGGCTTATGACATTTTAAGTACCATATCTATGTCATCTATTGTGCTTAAGACAGTCTAAAATACATAACTATGAATATCGGTCTAACTAAATTTTTAGATATTTCAACAAAACCGTGTATGTTTAATATTCCACTTTTTTGGAAAATCTGAGAGAGAACGCTTTATTTTTTCCATTTATCTCGCACGCATTATTGACGATGAAATCGAAGGTATTTTCTTCCTTCGCGAGAACATCAAGTGCCTCCTGTCAATGCCTCTACCAGATCAGATCTCGAAATTCGACCTTCAGGCGTTTGTCTGAAATTCTCCACCCTTGATTTGCGTTGAAATGGAGAAGATCCCTTATCTCCAGGAATCCGCGAAAGCTGCGTTAACTTCCCCCTCCTTGCGGGCGGTCGGGTGCGGAAAAGGAGCCGACATGACGGCTAATCGGCGTTAACGCGATCAAGCGGCTCGTAGTGCCGATCGCACAAATCACTGCCGTTGATCAGCAAGTGCGCTCGAGCGCGATCTCGACCGGGAATCTCGAGATGCCGAACCGATGGATCCTGGTTTGCCTCGCGGAAAATCAATTCGGCTCGGTCAAAGAGGCCGCATCAGGCTTGATCTGTGTCCATTACGCGATGAAGGGGAAAGGGGAAGAGATGGAAACGGATAGATACGAGTGGTAACTAAGCTATTAGACGAAATAATCTTGCAATTGTTTCATTCGGAATGTGTTTGAAGTGCAATGGGAGAAATAGGAGGAAAGTAATAGACGCATTTCCGAAATTGATAGAAAAACTCGTGATCAGATCGATAGACAGGTGTACACGTAGGTACGGTAAATTAAATCCCTAAGAGAGAGAAGCCTTTAACCTTTTGAGCTCGAGTGATCCTGCAATAAAATCGCCGATTTTTTTATTGAAATTGATGTCTCTCGGTGTCCCGGTTTCTTTGAAAAATCATGCATATTCATCATGTACAACCATGATCTCTCGATGGTCGATACTGCTCATATTGCAGCCCCGTCGCGGCATTAAATTTATCTTCAAGTCGTCGGAGACAAGAGAATATTTTTTCCCCGCAAATTCATTTATTGGCACGTAAAGCGCTACCGAACGATTAACTTTAAAGACATTTTGAGCGATCACATCCTATTTCAAGAATCCGTTTCTCATCCGAGGATGAAAAGGGGACTGCGGGCGCGAGTCGCGCGCACTTCGATCGAGCACTCGGCGACGCGCGGGATTAGCGCGCGGGTTAGCGCGAGTTAACGCGGAACGCTCGCGGGCTCTCCTAGCTATCTATCTGGCCTCTCGCGCGCGCGTTCCCGTGTCCTAGGCCGGTCGGCAGAGATAGACCGGACGCTAATGCGCCGGAATAGATTAATACTGACCAATAGGAGCGCCGATCGAACGGCCTGGAGCACATTACTCAATTATTTACGCTTCATTAAGTATATATCCAATGCCGCCCCGCGCGGCTGTGTGCGCGCCACGTACGTGCGCGTACGTGTGCGTGTGCGTGCACGCGCGCGCGCGCGCGCAATTCCACCGGCACGGCAAGCGCAGGGAGGATATCGCGCGTATACGAGTGTACGTGTGCATCCGCGCGCGCGTGCGTTACGTACACGCGTATGTACGACCGCGGTACATAATGTATGAGAGCGTGTTGGTAGGTAAGCGACCACCCCTAGCTCACCGAGGTCTAACTTAATTATTCGAGAAATTCAGCGATCCATTCCTGCGCCCTCCCCCGCCGTCCGTCCCTTTTCCCCGCCGTCAGCCCCGCCGCCACCGGCGCCCGGTTTTCTCTCCCTTCGCCGCACCGACCACCCCCGCTCCTCCTCACCTCTCCACGGGCGTGCAACGCGTGTGCGTGTATACGCCCGCACACGTTCCTCTCTGTCTCCCTATCTCGGCCTCTCCTCGTCCGTTTCTCACACTCTGTCGGTCTTCTTCCCCTCACCCTTCCCCCTATTGCATTCCCCTGCGGATCCGCTGGACCCGATCCGCTGAAATCGATATCCTGAAGGACTCGTCTAGGATCCAACGTACGTCGGCTCGATTGTCATCGCGACATCCACGTATCGTCGGATTTCGACTTTCGTTTATCGACCTCTCATCCTTCTACGATTACCGCAGCGAAATTTGCCGGTTGATTTAACACCGGCACACTAACGTGGAATGATTGCATCCGATTAACATTAATATTTGTTAATTAACATTAATATGTTTTGCATGTAATACCGGGGGATTATAATATGAGCGGTAAGCAAGAGCATGTGCAACGAGATATAACGTTAGCGTCGTTAGTAACTGACGTAAATCTTATTTAAAATAGTTGAGAAATATACGGGAAAACGCGTGCGTTTGTTGCTCCAATAATCTTCGGGCGTGATTATCTAAAGATCATACAAAACTCCTATCTATACCACATCTTATGATATATCGTAGTTACTATTAATTATATCTTGTTTATAGCGATCGTAAATAATCGCGTTTTGTTTCTCATGTGTTTCAGGTGAGTCTGTCATGGAATTACTTGCGAGCCTCACAGCAAAAGTCTATCTCTCCCCCGTGATTGCGTAAATCAAGAATTTCCTGACTTCGCCGACTCGCCATCATCGCGGTAATTTCTATCTCGCGGCGCGGCATGACTCGAGTATCGCGAGAAACAAGTGCAACGAAGTTCCACGGGTAACAAATCGTCGTGGATTTATCGCTCACTTGAGCAGGGCTCTAATTATAGGGGCGCGTCGTGGGGCATGCGCGATAAATAACGATTGGAAAATTAGTGGCAATTTATAGGAAATGGAAGGATCTACGATCCCCTGTCGATCGACTATAATCTGTCGGAAAGCAGCCGATACAAATATCCCTTCTCGACATGTAAATCTTGCTACCACGACGGACGCGGATATGTTGTAAAAAATATCGCGGGGGGGAGGGGGCGAAGTTTTAATTGGACCTCGGGGTACAGAGAGTAATCAACTTCTGCCGTTATTCTTTCACGTCAGGAAAAAAAGCAGGTATTTAAAACACATGAAATTTAAATACGAAGAAAGATCGTAACGTCCATTAACATTTCTACACGTTTTACATACATTTCATCTTACGTATCTATATTTGCACTGTCGTAATAAACGAAGACATATATATTCCGCGAGGATTTAATAACGATCGCGGTCGTAATTACGAGTGTTCGCTTCGCCGCACAATAAGTAACGATCTAAAAACGGACGCGAGTTAAAGCGAAAGATGCGATTGGCGCGACAGTAATTGAGAATCGAAGCGTTATTTCTGATGTTATGCTCGGTATCAATCTTGCGTGCTGCGATTCCATCTAGGTATCGCTGGATCGTGCATTAACGACCTCTCCCTTACGTAATCGATTGAAAATTAAGAAAATTAATAAGCGTACGAGAGATATACCGGAACAAATCAGAAACTATGCACGTGGTCGGCGGTACCTCTCTTTCTCCGTTGAAAAAAGTTTCATTACTTTACGGGAGGGTTAAGTCGTTTTCGATATTCGAGCGTCGATTGTCACGGTGTTGAAATTAACGTTAGGAGAAGATAGCCCCGGCAAGTAGAATAGATTCTCGGCGAGATATGAGCGAGGCGTATTAAACCGAGAAATTCTTGACAACACGCGGTATTAGAGGCAAGTATTTATCGGATACCGAGAGAAGGTCTTAATTACAGATAGTCGTGGCGCGCGCGATAAATAACGATTGGAAAATAAGCGGGAATTAATAGGAAACGAGTGTGGGGCGCGATCGCGATCGGCCGAACGGGACGAAGGAGGCGCTGCCACGTGTGGCTGTGTAGTACACACACCAGCCATTATATTCAGCGCCAGTTGTTCCGGCTGTATTGTGCGCGGTAGTGACGACTGTTTCGCGCAGATAGCAGGTACGTATTTAAATGAGGAACGAACAGGAGGCGGCGCTCCGCTGGTGGAAGGATATAGCAGGAGGCGTGTGTGTTGTACATACAGGGTGTCCGATCGGTTGTGCCCGTTCGCGGATTTAACGGTGACTTTGTCTCATTGTCAGTCAAAACTCGACGAGGAACCGATGGCTGAAAATTGGGAATTCTGACAGTGCGAGTAGATGGCACAATGATCTCTCTACTTCGAGTTGGCGAATTAAAATATTATTTCCAAGAATTTCATATTGGATATCGAGTACGTACATTCCTATTTCAATTATCGAACCGTGAAACATCGTGTATTTTGTTAAAAAAATGGAGACAATTAAAGGTTTTTTTTGACGGATTAAATTTTGAGATCGCAAGTGAGTTCTGGTCTTAAAATTAATTTCAAGAAGAATGATTTCTTCAAGCTTACGTATGTGAAAAATTACGAAGCGGTCGAGAAAAGAGATTGTACATCACGGGAAGTCAATTCCGAATTCACAGCGGGGATAGGACGCGCCTTTTGCGGGACACCCTGTGTATACGACCGCCCCGCCGGAGCAGATAGATCGTCGGCCCGATACCGCGTCCCGGGAGACTTTAATTATCATCGCGTACGGACTATTTATATGCCAGGAAGCACTTAAATAATATTTCTCGGAGTCGCGCGAGGAGAGAGACGAGGCGGGAGGCCTCGGGAGAGATCGGGAACGGGATATTGCGCTCTGCCTCGGCTACCGAAGGTTCTGATCCACCCGGCAGATAACGGTCCGCCTGGAGTATCAGATCCCGCCGCGGAATACCAGACGGTGGGCGGAATTGACTTTTATCGGCCGGAAGTCGAAAACAATACGCGCGCGAAAGACGCTGCGAACCGAGGATACGCGCCGTGCCGCCCCGAGGAATCCCAGTCTATTCCGTAGGCGTGTCGACGTGACACAATTTTTTTCCCTCAGAAAAACGGTCCCCGCTCCCTGCGAAACGAAATAAAACTTCCACATCCGTGGAAATTCAATCCACTCGTAAATTTCTGAAAGACCGGACTGTTACTCGCTCTTCCAAAATAAAAATGACCGGTCGTGTTAATTTTAAGAAGCCTTAATTGAAGATTTGCGCTCGATGAATGTTTCATATCGTTTAGAATTGTGTAAATCTAATATTTTTGCAGGCGACATTTCAGCAAGACGGATTTGAGGGAATTACTTGCGGACGTTTTAGAAAACGAGACTTAAAGTTAAATCACGATGTAATTGCAGTTAGAGATAATTTATATTTTCAAGAATACGCTTGCAATGTAGGTTCAGTAATGGATGGTAATGATGATTAGAGAGTACTGTAAGGATAATGATGATTAAAGAGTATTATAAGGGATCCTAATGATCGATGGACCATTCCTAATTCTTAATCTATGATCGCATAAATTACGCGAAAACATATCTAATATAAATATCGCGAATGTTCGCGGGATATGAAGTAACACATGATAGTTGTAATAAATCACAAATACGGTTAGAACGCATTTGCCGAGTATGTCCGCTCCTCTAAGCGATACTTGAAAATTCGAGGCTTGTAAGCATCATTATCATAATTCCATGTTTTACTTCTCGCGATTATACTGCGCTCACCGCGTAATTTCATGCGCGAATAATGACGTGTTTACCTTACTAATATATTATATAATCGCCTCATGATTTATTACAATATCCGGGAACAAAGCTGAGAATCGGAGCGCGCTTCGCCAACAGCTCGTTCCATAATTTAATCCGGAGCAGCGTAATCCAACTTGAGGAACTAACGCGGAAAGAAAGTCAAGACAGATTGTTCACAAACTAATTTTGATTCGGAAAGAAATGTTGAAAAACATCGACCGTTCGTGCCTTTATTTATCTGATATTTATATAATCGCGTCAGTAACATTCTCTGTAACGTTAACCAGCTATTCTTTAATGATCTTCAATAAATTTCTATATTCATAAAATAGACTCATGATTTTAAACTTCTCCAGATTTCTCCTGCCAAACAAGTATTTATTAAAGGCCAGTATTCATCGGTTTTTATTTCAAGACTGTCTTAAGTAATGTCTTGAGATGCTAATACAACTCTGTGATTGGTTTATGACATCCTAAGACCGTACTTAAGACGATCTTAAAGAATCGTAAATACCAGCTTTAAATTTACATCCTTTCGCGCGCTTCTCAGATACGAAACTCATATAACCGATTCGATATTATTTCGGGAACCAATTTCCACGCACTTTGATCTGTATTTACGCGCAGGGCGTCACAAAAATATCGCCCTTCGTCCGCAAGTTCCTCCCGATCCATTTGCGCGATCCATTTGTACGATCCATCATTTCAGCTACGAGATAGATTCTACGCGTGATCGATGGATCGTTCCCCGGGCAATTATCGCGGCGGTCGAAGGTGGTCGCGGACGTTAACTGAGGAACAAAGCCCGACCAACCGCTACAAAGCCGAGTGCGACCGGCATTGGCGAAGAGGGAGATGGCGAAAGATGCGGAAGGGAGAGAAAGAGGTGCGACGTGGAGAAAGGGAGAACGCGAAATATGGGACGCGGAAGTTGGCATCGATCGCCGTCGATCACAAGATCCGCGTGCTCCTCGCAGGATCCTTCCTTCGTCGAACGGCCGCGTTCCCAAACGGAACGGAATCGCGTAGTCGCGGAAGTGGCCCATTAGCGAACACAATCAACGTACGCGGCTAATAATTATCGCTATCTGTTACCAATCGCGGGTTTATGCTAATACTCACGCCGCGGGCGTTAAAAGCCGCGTTATTGTATTTCGTGGCGAGAGGTGGCTTTTCACGGCCGCTAA
The DNA here is from genome assembly GCA_037157785.1 of Cephalotes varians. NCBI lineage: Eukaryota > Metazoa > Arthropoda > Insecta > Hymenoptera > Formicidae > Cephalotes > Cephalotes varians. The sequence continues at coordinate 498,486 of JANQDE010000058.1, read as the reverse complement.
CCAGCATCATTAAAGTATCTAGATATCGTGTCCGGACGGAGATATTTTCCGCGCGCGCTCGTTCTCCCTACGATCGTGATATGTTTAAAGGTTCGTAGATCGTTCCGTTAAACAGGTTCCTTAGCGCGATAATGATTGAAAGAAAGAGAGAGAGAGAGAGAGAGAGGGAAAAAGGAAGAAAAAAAATTGTTTGGTTTAAGCACGCAACGTTCACGCGCGCAGTCCTTATCGCGCTCGCGCGGAAAAAACATCACGCGCGATAAAGCCGATCATTTTCGCTCGGTAATTAAGCGTGGGGCCCAGTTTAAAGACGGCGTTGTTTTCTCGCGAAACAATAACGTATTCTCGATTCGCAGTGCTTTGTGAGAAAAATGGCTTTTGCAAACTTTATTGTATCGCGTTTAATCTTAAGTTGCCGCGCTTAGACGAGGAGGAGAGACGACGAGCTCGCAGGATCGACGAGGAGTAATAACGGATTTTAAAAGGGTTCCACGTTTTAAAGCGACCGCTCGGACGACAGAGCTCGATTCCGGCATCCCGTTATTCTCCGGGCCACCCTGTACACACCGTCGCGGGGGCAATAGCTACTTTACGTATGTATTATACGTATGTACGTATACGATGTATGTACAATACGTAGCTTATGATTCAGTCGCGCTATACATAGCGGTCTACCCCTCGGCGGCAGGCCGCCGTTGTTCGATCATAAAGTGCATTGCCTTCCTACCTAGCTTCCCGCTTCCCGCCAATCTCGGGACGAGTCGCCTTGTGAATTACCGCCTTACGTCCCCGCGTGTATCGACGCGGGGGTTTGTCGAGGTTGATACCATTGTTCATCGATAGCGCCGCCGCGATGCACGAGCTTCTCCGACGTATAAATTTTTATACGCTCGTGTATTCTCTTTTTCATATATTTAATACGTTCCCCGGAGACGAAAAGGCAGGAGCGTCGCGAAATTATTTCGTTTCTGTTATCCGTACGTTTGGCTATGGATGTTATAACAATTCGCAAATGTAATTCCGCAATTAATGTATGACGAGAGAATTGTGAGACATTCGCGATTCCCGCGGGACGTGAAATAGATTTGGTAGACAGTGCCGACAATCTGCCGTTTCGGACGGTTCGATGAAAAATTCACTTTCTTCGAGACAATGCGAATATGCCAAAACCGTCGGGGATGATTAACGCTCGGTCCGTTAATAGACCGCCCGGAGACTCCCGCCGACAAACCGAGTTACAGTAATTGAGACACGGAGAGCACGGTGGGCATGTTAAATCGCGAGACTTTCATGGCACGGGAACTCGCAAAAGTAAATCGGTACTCGGGCGATTTATTCCCGAACGTCTTCCAATTCGATATAAAATTGACGTTAAGCTTCTCATTGTAAGATGTAAGTCGTTGAGGAGAAACGCGGTCGACCTTTACAAGCTCCGAATGCACTTCTATCGTTTCTTATCGATCTCTTTAAGCGACCTTCGCTGGAATCGGCGTTTAAAAAAATAAACCTGGCAGATCCGATAACAATTTTTACGCGTGTCTCTGTGTTTCGAGATCTCGAGAGATTTCTGAGATTTCACAGCTTCCCGCTGGTATCTTGCAAACCTTCGGTTCTCTCGATAAATAAAGATTATCGAAAGGATCAATTCGAAGGGCTCCTCCCGGCCGAGGCCGAGCGCGGAAACGAGGCGACGTCTCGGCGGCGCGCGTCGTAAAATGTTTAGTTATTCGTCACCATTTATATCGGCGTTACGGGCGTGTACGTGCGGGCCGCGTGTCGCGGCCAGAAATAATCTATGAGTAATTTCTGCCAGGTCGCAATAATAGCTGCGGCCGGAACGATTACACGGTTGTCAGGTAAAAGCGCAGGCCGTGGCAGCGTTGGCAAATCGCGATTATTATACCCTACAGCGCGGCTTTTTGCCAAATACATATTTGAGGGGGAAGGGGGCCCGCGTTTTCGGACTACGAACTCGCCGGCGAAGTGTTCCGTAAAAGAAGTCCCGATGGCGCGGCGATAGTTAGGTACATCTGATTTTTTTCCTCTATAAAGTTTCACCTACGAATTATTACGAGACACGTGTCTTTTTCCTTCCTTTTACGAGAGACACTCACAAAACCGACAAATACAAAAGTGAAGCACTTTGACAGCGTTTATAGTCGAGAATGCTGGTGTATTCGCCGCGCGTTTAAAGCTAAATTTAAACTAAAGTTAAACTTAAATTTAGTTAAAAGCGTCTGGCGGAATTCATTGCAAGAGTGAAGAGAACGCGTTATATGATGAGTAAAATTTAAAAACGAGGAATCAGGTTCAACGTCAATCTCGTATTATTATTTTCATAATTCTTGCTACAGCATGTTCAAAATTAATGTTCCAATTCATTTCTTTAATGCGTTATATAAAAGGAGTAATTTGCCCTTGGTCTTTCGCTTAAAGAAACATTGCCGCATGTGATTACATGATTCTTACTTCGATCTAACCATTGAATAATTGTACAGATTCAAATGTCGGATAGACGGTAACTTTGAAGCACTCTGTACAAGTACCAAAAGAAAATTTGATTAACCACAGTTAGCGTTGATTAACGTTGAAAATTATCACAATGTAGAAATTGAATCGAGATAAATTAGATTAAATAAAATTAAATTAAGTTAAATTCCTGATATAAGCGGCTCTATAAATGCGCTACTCCAATCTCGTGTAATATGTTAGCATTAACTTCCCGTGTTCGGGTGTGTCAGCCGGATTCACCTCGCTGGATCTTACGCGGAAAGAATACTTTCGCTAAAAATATTTAAAAACTTAGCTACACCTATGTACAGATCTGAAAATAATTTTGTTGGATCATCGACAATTATGTGGGACGTTCAAACTGGTTGCTAGAATATTAAAATTTTTTGCAGCATTGCTTGAGCTTCCTACATAATTATATTGATAGTCCAACAAAATTATTTTCAAAACTATAGTTAGCTAAATTTTCAGATATCAACAAAATCATTCTTTTCGTATATTGTTTCATTGAAATTATATAGTTTGACAGTATCACTGTGATTTTTATCGAGAATGTGTAGTTACGACCAGTTCTCTCCGCAGTCGGGAAAGACGGCACACAAGCGAGGCGAGTCTGTAATTATTGATACATCATGGGTGCGCGCACGAAGAGGAGAAGTTTGCAAGTAATTTAGTAACTTTGGATCTTATAGTGCGCGCGTCGAGTTATAGCTCAACTTAGTTACTATTGCAGAAACGACTCCGCCGAATATAACGCGCGGAGCGAGCAGTTCGATATTAATAAAAAGAAAAAAGAAAGGAAGGAAGGGGGGAAAAAGGGGAAAAGGGAAGAGCGAAGAGGAGCGAGAGAGAATCGCCTTCCAACAATAATAACGGCCGCGGCGGCGGCGGTAACTTTGTATTATGTGAAAGACGGCGATAAATTTTCGAAAGTTCGCAAGACAATTCCGCGGCGGAATTGCCGCGACGGCGGCGGCGGCGGCGGCGACCGCCGACTACGGCTGCTGCGAGCGAGCAAAGCGCGAAACGCGCTCGCGCTCGGGCGGAAAACAATAATTATCGAAATTCATTTAATCGCAATTTAACGAACTCGATGTCGAAATTAAATTATTTAACTTTAATTTCATTTGGTTACGATTCTCGTAAGTTCGTAGCAATATATAAAATCTATACAAATACGGCTAGATTAAATTTTCATTCGCGTATAATTTGTAAGCGCGCGCGAACGCTCTCTTTCTCTCTCTCTCACACACACACACACACACACACACACACACACACACACACACACACACACACACACACACTGTGGTATCGAATTTGTGTAAATTAAAATAGATTAAATTTGTGCAAAAACGCATACCTGCTATGTTGCGACGTCGCGCTCGCGTTAACACTTAAACAACGAATAGCAAATTGAATTGAATTTCAATTTCTTTGCGCGACACCGATCGCCGACGTAATTAATTCAATTCTGATCACACATAAATAATTGCGCGGTTCGCCGAAATGGTTGACTGCGAGAAAACTTTTTTGCTCTTCATCCCAATGATAGTTTCAATTACGCCACTTAAGCCTAGTTGCATCAGTGCCGTTTGAGGTCAACTTTCTCTCTCTTCTCTCTTTTCTCATCTTTATCATAGGGATAAGAGAATTATTTTCTACCTTTTCCTCTGCATATGGAGAGAACTGCAATCTGTGTAGAGTCAGAAAATCGTTAAACAAATCCTCATCGCCACTGCGATGTTGTCCTTGGTTGCTTATTTTAAATTAAAAGTTCAATTTCAACTTGGATCCTTAAAAGAAACTTTGCGATTGCGCGTGTGCCCTTCAAGAATATTTCTGACGCCGCCTATACGCCGTCGAGTTATCTTCCACCGAGGTTAATTAGGTAGGAAATCGCGTGCGAGAACGACGATCCCTCCCGCAAAATATCTCGCATTCCGATCGAGATCGTTCCTGTCGTCACGCGCAAATCCTGGACGCGAATGTTTCTTTTCCGCGGCCGCATTCTCTTTTTATTCTTGACGCGATGCAAGTTACGAATGTGCGTCACGCTGTACACTTGAACGCAAAAGCCAAAATGTGGGATAATTATTTTGAAGAAATGACTGTTTGTTAGTGTTAACGAAGAAATCGTAAGAAATTGTTCGTTAAACTGATCAGACTTTTAGATTTAAAGAGTTTATATATATATATATATATATATCTTATATATTATTTTAGAAGACTATAGAAGTAATATATATCTATTATTATTCCAAAGTAATACAAAATTTATAAATATAAATAGTATATATTTTTATTCTAAAGTAATATTATTTTATCAGTAACATTATTCTAAAATAATAATTATCTAAATAATTTTGTGAGTCACTACAACTTGCAATTATTATTACCAGAAATTAGAATAAAGAAATGACGAGGCAAAAAATTCTTGCAATTCTTTAATGATATGCCTTCGTCCAAGAAGATCGCACGCAAATGAAATACACAGAAAGATTTTATGATAAGAAACATGTGTAATGTCACGAATTAGTTCATTCTACTTTCATTTGACAAATGCATTTAAATGAACCCAGCAAGTGCAGCTCATTTTGATTCGTCTCTACTTATCCATCCGAGTCAGTTCTGTTATTTAATCGCTGGACCATTTGACTATCGGTTAGCCGTCTGTTCGGTGGCGTTCTTGGATACACGCGCGCGCTTTTGCGAGCAAGTGTACTACCCGCGCGGCGCACTTACCGCGGGCGCGGCTGCCGTTCTCCTTTCAGCCGGGGGTAGATCGCGGACGATATTTCATTCGATATTGCAGCCCCGGCATTATTTCTCTATTTCAGTAGCCGACCCGGCGCGCCGGAGAATAAATTGTTTAATTTATATTAAAAAATAAATAGAGCCGGGCGAAGGAGAGAAAGAGAGAGAGCGGGCGGGCTCGCCCGCGCCGCGGACGGCCCCAGAAATATTACTTTTAATATTAGCATTCGCCCCCGCCGTGTTCTACCCTCTCCTCTTTCTCCCGTCTCGTGTCCGCTGAAACTTCTCTTCCTCCCTTCTGAACGATGCATCTCGTTCTCCTCCTCCCCAGCCACCTCGGCGATCCTCTTGCTCTCATTCCGATCCGGCGGTTCTCGTCGAACAACGATGCGCGACGTGTTACGCACGCGAGACGACGATGGCAACCGAGTGAGGAAAAAAAGAAACGCGGCACTAAAAAAAAAGGGAAGAGAGAGAGGGAGAAGGTGAAGCGCACTACGTCAGCGAGAAATTAGAAGAGAACGGGAAATTTATTGCGGCGACTCTCGCATGCGGCGCGCACAGTTTCATCCCCCGTGCCGTGAAAGACGACGCCTTTTAAACGCGATCGATCGGGGATCTTCCTTCGGCTCGGAGTAAAATATTTAACACCGGAGAATTACAGGATCCGGTCGAGTCAAGCAACGAGGGTGTGAACGGAAGGCGACATTCGTTAGTCGGTACAAAACTCTTCGCTTCTTTGAAATAACGAGGAATGATATCTACGACTAGTCGTGCTTTATTTATTCACCAGTTTTTAGATTTATATACATATATATATATATTTTTTAAAATAATTTTATAAGAAAAAATATACCTTCGCATGTACTATTTATCCAAGTATCGACCAAGCAAATATCGATCGTCCGAGGATCGTTTTCTAGGGCGCCTCTATTTAGACTGCTCGATCACGGAAAGTGCTCTAAACCGGAAAGGCCGCTGCATAAGATCCGGTTATAGCACAGCCGCTTACGGCACAGTTAATAAATTACGAAAGACGTTTCAAATGTAGTGTAAAATGTAGGTTACCAGCCCTGCCTCCTCTATTCCCCCGACCACCAAGCTCCGTCCTCAACCCTTACGGAACTCTAACACTGCCTACTGGAGCCCACCAACCTACCAGCGTTATCATCCTCCCGCCATCCCTCTCGTCCATCCCATCCTCACAGTTACCCCTATGGAAACCCTCCGGCCTCCTCTCGTCCTTCTTCTGCCTTCTCCCCTGGTCCCTGTTCGTCCCCTTCCTCTCCTCTATGCAGCCGCCCTCGCCCTCCTGTATAATGTACGGAGCGAGCGAGCGAGATGAATGGCAAGATGGCGACGAATATTTCATGAGACGCATTAATATTGCAACGTCTCATCTCACGGATGTATCGGGGTAACATAATGCCCCGCTATAGATAGCTTCTTATTAAACCAAGACGTGCCGCACAACGAGCGTTGAGCAACGTTCTATCTATAATGCCCACCGCCAGCTCGACAAAATCCCCGTCGCTTTTCGTCCGCGACCAACCGATCCAGCCAGCGGAACAGCAGCAGCAGCAGCATCCGTCTGTACCTTGTCTGCTCGTTGCTGCGTGGCCGCGCATCTCGCCATGGCCGCGGTCTCCAATGCTCACGCGCGAATCCCGGGATTCCGAGGAAGTAGAATCATTCGAGATCATCGTTTTCAAGCAAATTTGTAGAGATAACAAAGCAAAAACCTTGACGATATCGCTCGACTGCGAAATTGCGATTTTTGATGAAACGGAGTAATAGGACTTCTTAAGATCGACAAGGAAAATCTTTAGATTCGCTGTAAGACAGTTTTATAAGTTACATGTTCTTTTTGCGAGTTTAAATTCGTAAATGCGTCTTGCAAAATTAGTCTCTCGATATGTGCGAGTTAAGGGGGGTTCAGGGTTCGGGCTGCGGAATGGGATGTTAAATAAATTAACGAATTTATGAAAAGATTATTTCTGTGGCGCGTCGAAAATGACAGACGAATTATCTAATTTCGTCGTTTCGGATAATGCTGCGAATAATACCTATCTACATAATTAGCAGCTGCTTCTGTTTACTCTAAAAGTCTAAATATAGCATTAGAGTCGTAAGTACTGTCGTCTGTAAAACTATATGTACAACTCGCCAATGATCCCGCTCGCTTTTTCCCGCGAAAGATCTCTGGCTGTTCTGATCAAGAATCGATATTACGCCGATATCTCGCTCGCCGCATTCCGGCACCGAATGAATAAAGGTGTACTTTTATTTCATCTCGGTGTTTCTACGTGAAGCACACGCGCGACAAGGTCAACCACCTTCTCGCCGACGAGATTCGGGAGGAGCGGGGAGGGGGAGGAATAGATGAAAAGTCGATAATGAGACGATGTTAAGAGATCGCCGCTTAACGCCGCGAGACTTTAAATTAGAATGCACCTCATAATCGCGGTATCAAGGAAACGTCAATTAACAATTGCGCCGCGATCCAAGGAGTTTTAAGGACTAACAGCGTTAAGCGTCGTTAATTATTTGTTTTTTCGCCCTGTCAAAAATATCCTCTTGCGCGATGTACTCCCCGACGCGAGTAATAATAGCAAATAGTTGTTCCAAAATTTATAGCCGTCTATGCGTCTTCCCCGCTTCCACTTCTCATTTACTCCGCACATATGGAGTAATAAATTTTCTTGCGAAAAATCTTTCGTAAAAAGAGATATGTTGCGATTGAAAAAAATATTTTAATCCGCTTTTGCCTGTCTCTCTTCACCTGCCTTCATTTATACGACTGGATGCAAAATTTTCTTACAGTAACAATAGATAGGAATGCAAATACTTCTCTCTTTTTCTCTTTTTCTTAAAATTAATTGCAAAATAAAAAATTACACCGTGTTACATCGTGCGTAGGCGCTGGACAATTACAAGGGGAGTAATGTTCCTGCTATAGTTTTCTCGGCGTGTTCCCGGATAAGAAAACGGCGCGAGCGGAGATTATCTGAACGATATTACGAAGGATACGCACGTCAAACGTCAAAAGGGATATCGATGTGGCGGACATTCCTTTTTCTCAACTGGACGAATTATCGACATTATTACACGGTTGCGAATGCACGGCTGAAGTATGCGTTATTTCGCCGGCCGGAACGAACTTTGCTATTAGCCGCGGAACGAGAAGGGGTGGGCGGTGGTGGAGGAGGAGGAGGAGGAGGAGGAGGACGAGGGGGCGAAACTGGCCGCGTAATGTATTACCGGACAGAAATAGATTATTGGAAACGTTATCAAAGTTATAAACATTCCTTGCCGTTAATATTGCAATCCTGTGACGTTGAGCCATCGCACCGTCGGCCGTCGCTATTAATACCTCCACCCGCTATTCCCCTTGCCTTTCTCTCTCTCTCTCTCTCTCTCTCTCTCTCTCTCTCTCTCTCTTTCTCTCTCTGCCTTCCTATCTGTCCACCTTCCTGTCCCGCAAACCCCTCACCGTCATCCTGTTTCTCGCACTCCCATCGCTACGTAATGGAGTGTACGGGGTGTCCTCCCTGTACCGAATGTCTCTTTAGATTCTTTGACTAACTTGGTTGAGATTTCTTCTTCACAGAAACTTTTTCTGTCGCGATTCATTAATTTCCGGTATTTTGAATATCGGTACATTCGAGCTGAAAATCTAAATTTTTATCAATCTTTCGTAAATCATGCTGATAAAAAAATGTTAATCTTATTTCCTTAAACTGTCTTTAATTTTTTCTAATTTTTCTTTAATTTAATTTTTTTATTACACTCTGCTTTGCGAAGAGATTGAAGATAAAATCTTGTTGAACCAAGTAGAAAAACGAGAGTTAAATCCTGAGCCAATTATATATCGCCGTATATCTCTGCTAGCCTCAAGAAGCACTTTCTTTCTACGGAATACAATAAATCTCTGTTCGTCATGCGGACAAGCCGTATCGACGGGACACCCTGTAGATGCACCGCGATATGGACTCGCACGTGATAGATGCCGAGGCTGTCTTACCTTTCTCGCGCGGCGCGAAATATATGGACAATCATCCGTCAGCCGTCCGGGCGAACGCGCGGGAAAAAAAGAGAAGAGGAAGGAACGCGCGCCACGGGGGCGCCTAATGCGGCGAAATTAATTACCGTACCGTTGCGCGTACGTACACACCGATAAAATGAGATCGAGCGAGGTCGATCCTCGGCAGTGGCGGCGGTGGCGATCGAGGAGATCTCTCTTCTCGGACCTACCTCATCGCTCGATAACGATTCGATAAGTCGTTCTCGATCGATATACCTATTACATAAAATCATCGCGCTATCATGAAAGCAACATATTGAACGGTTTCGCTCCCCGCTCGGGAGAGTCGTTATTAGCGACTGGGATCGCGAATCTCCGTAGCCGTAGCTCTCTGAGAGATCGACGCTGAGGTCAGGAGGATCAATGCGCCGCGTGCCGATGGAACATCGATCCGCACCGATCGAGAACTAATGACGATGTTGAGCACTTAGTCCGCGAGAGATACGTCCGTTTTTCTTTTCTTTTCTTCGATACAGGATACACGCGGCATTGTGATGCGTGTTTAATGAGGGGAGCATTGAGCGAAGTCTACGCACATCTTTCGTGAATCATCCGATCATTATCGTGTTCTTCAACGCGTCATTGGCATCTATTATTGCGATCAGGACCATCGCGGCCTTAGAAATTTAATGGAAAGTACAGACTACGTATATTAGATCTTTCGGTTCTTACAAAAATTCTGCAGCTCTCTGGAATTAAGACAATATTTAGGTCTCTAATTAGCTTGTCGTACAAATGATTTTGAGATATCACGAAAATAATTGACGAAATGACGTCGCATTTATAACTGATTTACCCACGTTGATCGAAACAGTAATAAGTGGCTAAATTCGAGAGACAGAGACAGAGAAATGGGAAGAGAGAGAGAGAGAGAGAGAGAGAGAGAGAGAGAGAGAGAGAGAGAGAGAGGGGGAGAGAGGGAGACTACGGCGAGGGGGAGAGAAACGCGGTATAAAGTGCAATCAAACATTGATCGTGCGATGCAGGAACCTCTTGCCTCTTGGTGGGTACCTACGTGCGTATCGAATGCATACCATGGGGTTGCATCGCGCATGCATGCGAGGCCGTGTTTGTGTTTTGAGGGGAAACGCCGCCGCCCCCTCCTCCTCCTCCCCCGTCCACYCCCCGGCAAGCAACCAAGGAATCGATAGACTGCGTAACTGAGGCACAGGCACGTACGAATAATGCCGCGGTGGTGGCCTCCCCTTTCGAGAGGACTATCCAGGCCGATCGCGCCCTGCCGTCCGTCGGTCCGATCCTTGCGATTTCATTGTTCGCCACCGCGCGTGCAGAAATGCGACCGAACGTTTCCGTTCGTAATTCGATCATTTGTCTTCAGATTCGGTTTCAAAGATTTTAATGAATTAAGTTAGATGTTAATCGATCTGGTCTTTTAGTCGACGTCTAATAATAAACTTCAACTCGGGTTTAACATTGAGCACGATGAAAAATCAAAGAACTGATCGCGCAAATATTTGCCAAAGAAAGATCGAACTTGATGAGTAACGGAACACGATACTTTTAATTTCTTGTTTAAATCCTTCACCACGTTTGATAAACGTGTAACACGAAAGTCGAATTATATTTAGAAGTTAATCACAGATGGGGAGGAGGGGGAAAGGAAATGCGAGTCTGTGTAGCGGTGAATGTGATAAATAATAGTGTCGAACTTTCGCGTAATAAAATGGACATATCAAGTTATTGATCATATGTTCAAGCGATATATTGGCAAAAACTGTTATTCGATTATATACCTGGAAACGGACATTTTGACGATAATAAACCGACACGATATTATTAATTTCGCCGTAAGGATATATTTAACCGGGAAAGGTTGCCACGCCGTGTCGAGAATCTCCGCAAAAGAAGAGAGAAAGAGAGGATACGCAACAATCTCTATTGCATACCTGTTATATGCGATGCGGTGCTATTTTGAAATTGACGGAAATCGAATTTCCAACACATTTTATCGAAATAAATACGTCTCGTGAGAAGCGCGCCGTCAATTTTCATATTATTTGATATGTACGTCGCTTAAATTGGATTAGCGTGTCTCAAAATTCTGCTCGCGAAGCTTACAGAGCATAATAACGCAGCGTAATGTCGCGTTTTTTTTTTTTTTTTTTCGCATGACCGCGAATCTTGCGACGCGAGAGTCGTCGTTTGGCCGCGTTGTTTACTATTCAAGAGCCCGAAAATTAACTCTCGGCCGCTCGCGCAAAAAGACGCGCGCGAGAGAAGAGAGCTCCGCACGCGCGTGCGGCTAAAAAAATTATTTTTTCATTCCGAGTAAAAATAGACGCACGGATAGGATGCGAGCTATTCAGAATCCGAGACGAGCTCTCCAAAATTCAGGAAAGAGAGAGCACGTCGCAAGAACGGTACGGTGAAATAATTGTAGTGACAAAAAAAATCTGGTTAATAAACCGAGAAAAATTTTAAATAATAAAATATCTTTATGAATAACACCGTAGGCATTTCGTGTGAAGTTCTCTCGTTAAATTTTTCAGCGACGTACACTTTTTGGCATATTTATTAAGTATTTTCGAAATTCTAAATATCAAGTCAAGCTGTCGTCCAAGCGGCCTCTAGTCCTCCAATTGTATTGATCAATATTTGATATTTCACGATATTATTGATCGTCCGGAAGCTGTATTGAGCGTTTATTTTGCGTTGTTTAAAAGGAACATCAATAATATTGTATGATACACTGAGAGAAAAATATTTAGTATTTGTGACTGTAATCACATGGTAAAATAAATATGGTTAGGAGTATCATTTTTATAATCATTACTTCTATAATGTTAGTAATAATAATTATATTAGTAGTTCTGCTAAAAAATATATATGATTGACATGAAAGAAATGTATAGTTGTCCCCCTAAGGGGACTCTATAGGGGAGAAGATAGAAGTAATGACTATAAATATGATGCTCCTAATCATATTTATTTTACCATGTGATTATAGTCACAAATACTAAATACTTTTCTCTCAGTGTAAAATATTATATATAATTATACAACAATCCAAAAGTCGCCTATAAAATAAAGTGCGAAAGAGTAAAGATTAGAGAAAGAAAATTTGTTATTCACAGCCGTGAGATGTAATTCATCGGAAGAATCCCTCCTTTGGAAAGAGGGCATCATCGCGCACGCCGACTTTGATTTCGCACAGGATCGTCGCGACGTGACTCCGATGCTCCTCGTTCCTCAGAATTTAAACTAACACGCAAGACTAACAGCGTGGATTTTCTCACGGATCCTTGCGGTGTCATTTACGCGCGAATTCGCCTCCGCCGCCTTCGTTCGCACATAAGGAGGCGAGAAAAGGGCTTCCCTCGACCGCAACAGCCTGGAGTCGGGAAAGCGCGATCTCGCGTCGCGCACGGAGGAGGGGGTGTAAGTCAAGACGGAAAATGAGCCGGCGATGCGATACTCGTTATTATCCTCCCCAAAGCACCCCGGAAGCCGTAACGATCTTACGTCGCCGACGTTCGCGGTTGCGCCATTTCGAGGAGATAAAAAAGGCGAGATGGCTTAACGGTGGATAAAATAATCTCGGATATCATTGCGTTCGCGCGAGAATGCGTTGAATATACGGGGATGCCGGGGAGTCGACGAAAGAAAAAATTACGGTCGTTTTTGCGAATTGGCCGGGGAATTTTAAGTCGGGATTTTCTCAGCGAAAGTTTAATTGGAACTTATAATTATCTCGTATTAACGAGAGTCTTTTACTGTTAAGTATTATGACGATGAAGTTAATTAATTCTATTAAGATATAAATTTTGTTGGAATTAGCTAACAATAACAGCGAGTTCGAAAAGAGATCACATTCATGGTAACAAATACATATATTTTTGTCATTCTACACTTAAATGCAGAGAGAAGTCGAAGCTCGCTGTTGCATTTTATCAGGTGAAATTCTGACGAGGAGATACCGCGCGATTCGCTTCACGCCGAGCAAAATACCGACTGATTTATTAACTGAGATAAGAAACTAAATTTGCAATTGTCCTATTTTTGTCAATAGCGAATCTCAGTTGAATCAAAATTAGATCAATAGAATTCGCTTCTCGCTCGCACCTCACGAGTCTGCCGTAGAGCGCGGCAGCAACATCTGTTCGCAATTGAATATTTTATCTAATTTGTTTTTCGATTAACCGGCATGCACGTCTCGTTTGAAATGCATTATACATATAGGAGAATTGCTGGAGAACGAACGCGTACCGTCGTTCCTCGTTATAATATCTGCAGATAAGTAAACTATGAATGAAGCTACAAAAAAATATGTAAATTATGAAAGAAATTATAAAAAAATAATCCTGCACGAGCGCGAGGAGAACATTCTAGATTTCCTGACGAGATCGTCGAAAAACTTCGTAGCATCGATGACGAATATAAAAAGAATTCCCCCTTCCTCCTTGCTTCCTCGCGCAAAAGCTTGAGAATTAATTGCATTAGTCCGGATGACTTTTTCTCGGCCATTCGGTTCCATGATGGGAACGGTTCCGTGAGGGGAACGCGTGAGTCGCGTGCAGATGGCAAACCGGTGTGCTCAGTAATTGTGCAACGCAATAATAAGAATGACAGTAATTACGGCGACCCTTCGCTTTATAAGGACTGACACGCGGGTGAAACGTTAATTTTCGAACGCCGTAATCTCAATCAGTCGTGACGACAATCGGGAAAAATTTTCCGCGGCGGAGACTATACAGGTATACGGAAGTATAAGCGGGAAATAAATTAATTTGGGAACAATTACTAAGAAATTCGATGCAAGTATCATTAGCGCGTGTGCACGGCTTTTGAACGGTTTACTCGCGAGACGGATCGTTCGCTGCGAGGATCCTTTCTCGAAAACGCAATTGATTCGCCAATCGCTTAACGATGGACTCGGACACATAATTTTTCGACGGAGAATTATCTCCCGACGCATCATTGCTACCATAATACGCGTGTCGATCGCAGGAGGATAAAATTTCTCGGAAAGACGGAAGGTGCTTAATTATCATTTAAGGAGAAGATGTACGGAGGACATTCGGGGCGGAGTACGGAACCGACGGTGAGGCAAGAGAGCTGGGAAGAGGGGACGGGGGGAGGGGGGGATCGGCAGCGGCAAAATACCCGGGGTTCGCCCCGAGATACGAGCGAAGGGCGCGCTATCTCTCTCTCGCGAAAACGAGAATCACAAAGAGAAATATTGTTGAACCTTATATCTCGGACGGCGCATTAATGAAACACTCGCGCTCGCGCCATTCTGAAATTACTCGAGATCGTCTAGACTACTCTCGGGCGGGCACCGGGATGTTCTCCCCCTCCCCCTCCCCCCCGGCCCTCTCACCCCGCCGAGCAAGAGCGGAGCAGAGCCGTAGAACGCGATCCCCGTGATCTTTAATGAGAATAAGAGAACATCCTCGACGACTAATATTAGAACCGACCGGTCGGCTCTAAGCTGAATGTAGGAAACTCGATCAATTATTCAGTCTCTCATATAATTCCGATTCGATCTCCTTCGCTGAAAGAGGAAGGAAGTGCTCGAAGAATCTCGCTGTGTGTACCCGGGGTCCCCCCGGGTACACCACGACACGTACGCGATGCGCGGATACGAGAGAATTCTTGCGAAATAAATTTAGAGTGCATTAAAACGTGAATTTTATATGAAATTCTAGCGGAGCGAGCGCGCGTTTATACATAATCCGACATTCTATTAAATTTTCTCGCGCGCGCATATACACAGATTATTTTCCGGGTCTTCATTTACATCTGCGATTCAATGGCTGACGTATCTAACATCAAGATTCCACTAATTGAGTGTTTTCACATCGAGTTAGCCCCCGTCGATTCGATCGAAGGTCAAGATTCGAAACATCGATTAAAATTTTCGCATGCATGGAAATTGTCGGCGAGGGTGGTTTACAATCCATCTTTCTGTTTGCAATTAGTACGAGAGTTTCGGGTAATGTTCCGCGAAATACCCCGATTGAAATCCGGTGTTCAAGTCGCGGCATTGAGCGGAGCTGCAAAATAGATCCGCGAGAACGCGCGATACTTGTTGCATCACAACACGCATCGCCGTGTGCGAATGTGTGTGTCGAAACACACACGGAAAAATTAGTCGCTCTTGTTCGATAGATTTGATTTAATCGCATCCCGTTCATTCCTCTAAAAAAATATATATTTATATGTACATGTATGTATATATGTACATGTTCCGGCGGCAAAGGGCAACGTCCTCGGGACCAAATTTAGAAATCCGCCCCGCTCCCCTGCCCATCCCCGCCTCCTCGTGAACGAACAGATGCATCCGTCTCACCGAGATTAATAATGAAGCCGCGCAGTTTCGCGATTCTAGACTGCAAATAATGGGTATAATAATTCGAGAAGCACTTCGCGAAGTCGCGCGCGGCTACGTGGGTAACCCGCGTCGGGCGTGCTCTATAGTCCTCCTCGCGCGATCACCCTCCAGAAACACAACCCCCTCCCACGCGGCGTGGCACGGCGGGGTGGCGTTCGTCAACTTGCCCGCCCGTCTTAACCCTGTCCATGAAAAATGCAGCCGCTCGCTCGCGACGTCGCGTTTTTCTCGGTTTTTTCCTACCGGACGACGACCGCGGATCGAACCTTTCGTGCGCCTTCATCGTTCTCATCATGCACATGGTTACGACACGACTCGTTAGATATTAATCGCGCAATATTGTCAACTTTCATTTCACGGGAAATCAATCTCCATTTAAATATTTTGCTTTATCGCGCGAATCTTGCTTTGCTCACAATTTTTCAAATCCATTCTCGCCTTGTCAAATAGGGGAAACCGGGGCCGATTTCCATAGTTTTTGAACACTGATTTTTAGAAAAAAGTGGATATAAGATTTTTAAATACTATGTATATGTTATAATATGCCTATAACTTTTTATACTTTACTCTTTATACGCCTGTAACCCTGTATATGTTATAATATACTTGCAACCTTTAAGTGCTAAAAGAAAATGTTACTTTTGAATATATTATCGTACAAATAAGTTATTTAAATTTAAATAAAGCTGTAAAAATGTGTGACAATTAGCCCCATTCTCGGAATTGATTATAAAACGTTCCTTTTGGTTAATACATATTTTATATAGAAAATATACAAAACATACAGTTTTTTATTTTAATATCAGTTTTATACTTTAGGAAGTAATCAGGGGTAATTATAGTATTGATGTAAGCAAAATAATTTTTATAAAATAAACTTGTTTTTTGTGCCAGAGTTTCTATACGAAAAAAAAGACTAAATATCTATACAAAATATTATATATTATTATAGCAATCTACAATATATAAAGAAGAGAATGCTCTATCATGTATCGATTGAATTTAAGCTTATTTGACAACCTCATATGACCTCCGGCCTCTGTAATACGCGAAATTTTTAATCGTTCGATTCGTTAATTCTCTCCGCAAGAAGACACAAACGCCGTGTTCTTTATATCGACCCGCCACGAGGATCCGGTTACGCGGGACGATTCGGGTATGCTCGGCTGCAGCGAATTAGTTTTCGTCGAATTAATCGAGCGCATTAATCCAATCAAGTCGCACCCGGAATCCATTCGGATTCAATCGCGCCAGCGGCGGCGGCGACGGTAGCGGGCCGCGTTAAATTAAATCGCGCGACCGATATCGTAATCTGGCTATGTACGTCCCGCTTTTAATCGGCCCGAATTAGAATCGTTAATTGCCCGCGAGTCCCCGAATTGGGCAGGATGCACGTGCCGCGCGGGATTGGCCGCGAGATCGAAGGTCCCGAACTTGCGCCCGCGCGCGCCAATGTCAGCGTCGAAACTTATCGAATCGCAGCGAGCACCGCCGCTACATATCGATCGATCTTCCTTTCGTACACGTATTCTGCGTCGATGCGTGTCTGCTTTCGACGGTGCATCTAATCACGGGGAGAATCATGGGGGAATAATTTATGAACTAGATCCGCAGGCGATTCTCTATTGTAGTCTGTAGTACGCGAGGGGAACGAGGAGGCGTATATTGCAATTTTTACTTCTCCGATATAATCAACGTGTACGTTATTACGATTAGCGGGTATTCAATCACGCGTACGTGTACGTGAAGGTATTATTACCTTGGCGTTAAATAATTCAATATTTAATCCCGATACGTATCTTCCTCGGCGAGAGATTCTACAGCGCGATTTTTGTGCAAATATTCAAGAAAATAATATGGATCTTGGGGAAAGCGCGAGCTTCCAAAATATTCTCGATGAAATCTTGATAAAGCCACATGTGTGAGATATCGGAAAGTGAAAAATTCCCTGACACCGTTATAATGGAGCGACGCGTGCGGAGCAGCGCGCGGAGAACCGCGGACGTGCCTCGAAATAGCCGATGCGCGTTATTGTTGAGTTTAACGAAACCGGAGTTTAAATATCTGCCGGATGTTTGGCGTGTATATCACTTCGTAAATTTAAGGTTTACGGTCGTATTTCTTTTCCTCTCTCCCTCTCTCTTTCTCTCGCCCGCTGCTCGGCGAGTGATCTTTTTGCTTTCGCCTCTATTCTCCTCGCTCCTTTCAGGGAGAGAAACGCGAATCTAAATGAGATACTAAAAATACGCAAATCTAAGTTTTGGAAGATTTTTCCTATTTTCTAAAAATTTGAGAAAAATTAGAAGTTGTAGGAAATCGAAATTTTTAAATCTGAGAAATAAGGAAGAAAGTTGGAAAATTCACGAAATTTCAAAAAAATCGACTCGATGTATGTATAACAATTTGGAAACGACGACAATCCGCGACGAAAACCACGACTGAGCGCAAGTGGATAAAGGGATGCAAAGCCGAAGAGGGATCTACCTTAAACAAACTGCTAAACAAGCGAGGACCCCATCCCGCTCCCCTTCCCACCGACTAAAGCCATTGTAGAACAAACCCGGAGGGGAGATCGGGCGCGAGTCCGCGATATTTATCGTCGCGCGTATAGCACGTACGCGCGATACGTTTGCACAGGGACGATCGAGACGAGAAATCCCGCGGCGAAATTTATTAGAATCGTCGCGCGCCGTAGGCGAGGTGTCGTTTAATCCTGATGCACTCCGCTCGCTCGCACCCGCGTTCGCCGCGACGCGACGGAAGCGCCTCGTAAAGCACCAGGTTTCATCGTGATCGAAAGCGCGGATTTCGGGAGCACCCGTTGTGCAGGATTTCCAGTTGCGCACCGGTCGGTCGTCGGCCGCCGACGGCAAATCTTGCACTATACAAACCCCGGTATATCTACGCGCGGAAGGTACACGACTCTAATACATAGTTCAGCACTCTATCTACATACGTGCGAGCTAACATCGCGCTAGCCCTCCCTGTCTCTCTCTCGCCCTCGTTCTCTTTCCCCGGCGTTTCCATCCCCTATTCCTAACCCTGTTCGCCGAACACGCCCCGAAACTGCATCGTGCATGAGCCACTACGCACGCATGCACGCATCGCATGCACGCACGCACGAGTGTGTGTCTCTGCGCCGCGCTCGGCCGCGCGCTGCGGCTTACTGCAGCCTGGAACATTATTCAGAGGATAATCCATTCCTTATATATTAAACTACGGAAGGACAATCTATTGGTGCGATAGATCACGGCTCTCGAAATTCGTCGGGAATCCTGCTGTTCCTCTATTTCTCTCTCTTTCTCTCTCTCTCTCTCTCTCTCTCTCTCTCTCTCCGCCTCCTTCTCTTCTCTCTTTTTCTATTTCTCTATTTCTCTTTCCTCATTGATTAAGAAAATTATTAGATAATCTTTTTGCAATTTGCGATAAATTGGAAAAATTTCTATTTCTATGTAAAAGAAAGATTACGCGGCAATTTCGAGTGAATGTATTTCTAATTTCAGATATTTTGAAAATTCTATATATCTATTAAAAAAACACGATAACACGACAAAATAAACGCGTATATTTTCTCGAAATAGATGATTTCAGCAGGAATGTACATTTCAACAAGAGAAATTATTCACTCTCTGCATGTGATTATAATCTCCTCTTCTCATTATATAATCTCCAATAATAATATTTTAGTCATCACATATATTTCATAAAAATACACGTGGAAGTTTCTTCATTCTTGGAAAATTTAATTCATTCCTTGATTTAAGAATGATAACTTTAATTACAGGCCGCGATCGAGATGTTATGATGGTGATTTTTAATTCATTCCTCTGACGTTCGGTCTGTTGATTTTGCGTGTAAAAATAATATGAGCCCGCAGTCTAATAAGGTCCTTGATCTAGGCCAGAAATTAATCTTATATGAAATTTATCGCGGGCCATTTATTTTCAAAGTGGCGCAAATCAGTTTGCGCGAAAAGACATTAAACTTAAATTAAATAAGATATAATTATATGGCGATTTATTAAATCCGTGTCTATTTTTATTTGATGTGCAAAATGTGACTTACGTCGCTTTAGAATGAAGGGCTCATTTAATAATACGGAGACATTCTCTCACAGGATTAAAATCTAAGATAATTACTTAAATTAATTTCTATTTTATGAAGAAATCTCCCAGACGGCTGCTATCGATTAGTATAATAATTATTCGATATATGACGATATATAACTCGAACGTTATAGCTCGATATATGAACGATATATTGACAACATAAAATGAGAAACATAGCAATAAATAAAAAATTTTAAAAAGAAAATTTAAAAATTTTCGAATGTATTATGAATTCTTGATAATCTCTAATGAATTTTTTTAAGTTATTCAAAGAATAGCTTCACGTGTAAATCATTTATTACGACGCATTGCACAGATGCGATTAATGAAAATTTGCAGTTATTGTAATGAATAGCGCGATTCGTTTTCAAGCATTCTTACATCTGGTCTTCGATAATTTACCAGATATGATTTAATGAATTTTTAATGAATTTATCAGGAATTCGATCTGCATTAATTCCATTAGTACAAATTTGTTTATAGGATTTTCTGGATTGATTACAATTTATAGGGTTAATCGTAAAACAGAACGATCGCTTAAATTCGCGAAGTTGCGAATGCTGAAACGATCGCAACGTCGTCGCAGCTTGTGGTGGAGGTCTTTGTACTCCAACTTGTACAAGGACAGTGCCCGTGAAGTCGTCGTCGATTTGGATTACGGGGTAATTTCGGCCGGATCGAGAGGCCACTCAACTCTATTGAAATAATACACAGTGCGAAGTATTTATACCGAAGAGCCTTGTTCTCTCAACGGGAGGGCTGTGGTAGAAGGAAGGTGAAGAAGGAGGAAGATATTCGGAGGATAGGAGGACGAAGAGTAGAAAGGGAAGGAAGAAAGGGAAGAGCGATTCTTGCAGCTCGAATACAAATATACGAACTCACCGTCGACGCTCACCTTGAAACTCCCCCGTCGTCCCTGAATCGCGAACATCGGAATTGTCCGCGAGCCGATTCAGAGTGTCGGAGTGCGATTAGTTAAGAATAGATGGATCGATAATCGGACGGACGTTCATCGCGGGTCTCGCGAGACTCGTGAGATTCATGTTAATTTGTTCGGGGATAATTCATGTTATCCTCGAACACGGGGACCGACAAGGAAAGTTCGACAATCCATAAGTTCAAGATAAAATTCGGAACTTGGCACGGATGTGAAGCACAGTGTGATCTTAACTTACATAGTTTTAATAATTTACTACGTCGCTGCGAAAGAACGAGGAAATGGAGATTCGAACTTTTCGAGCATTTCGGAAAATAGAACTTCAAATGAGATACTTCGTGTCGAGAGAAGGTAGGAAAGACTTGCATTTAAAAAGATATAAATGCTTCCGAATTGCATTTTTTGGTTCAAAATTAATGGAAATCGATCCTTTACCTTCCCAATTGTTCAGAATTTTTTTTTTAATATATATACATAACGCATTAATAATTCTAGAATAATCAACTGTTGAACAAAAGGGACCAGACGTGAAACTACGATTTTCCCATCGGTCGATGTAGGAAATTACAAGCACGTGAAAAGGCAGAATAAATGCGAGAAGAAAGATTTACATCGACGAAGGAAGGAAATAAAAGAGAATATTTTATTAACGGCATAAAAATGACTATGCTCGAGAAGAAGAACGTGTTCTTTTTTTTAAGAAGCCTGGCCGTCGCGTATATGAAGTACAGATTACATGGACGTAATACTATTGTTGCAAAGAATAGTAGTTTTATACAGCGCGCGGGCGGCTTTATTCCTTCAATTTTAATCGACCTCTCTGCACAGCCGCATGAAAATTTATCCTGATATCTCCCTTCCCTCCCCCCCCTTATTTCGTAACCCGCGCAAAAAAACTACAATTAAAATAATTAATGTTGTGCTAATTCGACTTTTTTGCCTGCCAGCGAAAAGAAGCTGATATTGTATTCTACGATCCCCCGAGAAGAGGAGGAATCGAGAATTTTCAATTACACGGTGTGATTAACAAACCGCAAAACCGCGCGGCAACGGAATAAAATCGCCGGAAATAAAAGGGGTAAATCTCTGACACCGAGTCAAATGGAAGCGTTGACAAGTCCTAGATCCTTTCTATCCCTCGAGCACGAATCCTCAAATTCGAGGCGACGAAAAACCCGCGTCGCGTTATTACATTCACGGAACGCTCGGGGTTTACAACGTCCCTCCCTTTACCCCGCTCGTCCTCTTTCCATCCGGTGCTGCCGGGGATTCCTCCCTCCCCGCCTCGTCCCCTCGGCAGAAAGGGTGGTTCGTTTCGCTCTTCGTTTTGCTCGAAACGGCGCCACAGGTTGCCAGGAGAGGGTCCTCGCGTGCTGCATTTTACAGTCCGAAATGGTTCGCCCGACCGGCATGAACTGTGGAGGTGCGACTGACACTTTCCGATATTGATATTTTCGCATTTTAACGTTTAATAAATATACACGAGGTATATAAATATATACACGAGGTGTATCCGAGAGAGAATAGACGGAACGAATGCGGAGTAAAATGCTTCAATTGAGAAAACCCGAACGAGGAATAATCGGAGGAAGATTTTCGAATCAATTCGCAATTTCGCGATTCTTTCTGAGAATTTTTTTCGTGACAAACAGGAAAATGTTTTCAGATCCGACCCTGGCAATAACAGCGACGCGGCCGGGGTTGTTTTGCTCATCAGTTCTCACACGTATCGCGAATTGTGCACACGCAGCAACGGCGGCGGCGGCGACGGCGGCGCCATTATTATCAGTCGTGCGAGATAGCGCGAGACGGAAGGAAACGCTAATCGGCGCGCATCGCTCGTAAACTATTTAGGCTCTCACGCCCTATCACAGAAATGACAACCCTTTTGCGTGTCCGTGATTGATATCGGATCGAATAAAAAATTCACTATGTCAGGAACCAACGCGACGGCGCGCTAATTCTTTTTGTTTTTTTAACCAATTTGGAAATCGGGGGAAAACTCGAGACGCGATTGAGACAATTTTTCTGTGCCGTAATGTCGAATCACACGTTCGTAGTAAACAATCAATTCATTTAACATCAATTTCGAATCAGGACGATTTAGTATTTAGGAAAGAAAGAAGCGGAAAAATTATGGAAAGTAAAGTTTCAAACTATTTAATTTAGCGGTGCATTACGGCTATTATGGAATATAGAATTATATTTTTTTGCATTGTTAATAATACTTTAATGTAATGAAGAGGAGGGGCTGTTATATGATGAAAAATTGTAATTATACTGAACCGCGTAAGAGTCTAGATTTCTGTTGGAGCAACAAGGAATCTAATTTATTCTTCGTAATAGCGTAATAATTATTCCACCCCGTCACATTCGCATAATTTGCACTTTATATTAAACGAAACGTACTCACGATCTGTCCTCGATAATATATTTATTTAATAGCAATTTAACGCGAGAGATCGAAAGAAATCTTAGAGATTATTATCGTGACGGAAATGTGAGAGTAATTCTAATTGACCGCATTAATGTTTAGGCTTCCGTCAGAATGCAATAAAAGTGGATCTAATTTGCTCTAATTATTCTACTTGATAATTATTCATTAATAATTATATGATAATGATAATTATTCCGCGCCGTCATGTTCTCGTAATTTCTACAGTAGCGAATTAAATACACGGTCTTTTTAATAACCAATTAAAATTTAGAGTTTTATGTAATTACTGCTGTTTTAAAAATACGTATTATAAAATATGCTCGACGTTAACATATTATCCTATGCAATTTTCGTTAATGAAACAGTACTTTTCCATCGAACTCTTTTCTCCTCCATTAGTTGGATCATTACTGTATTAACGGAAACGAGAGAGAAAAAAGTACTGTATTGTTGTTACATTAATATATAATTTATCGTCCCGATAACAACGCAAACTGACATCAACACACACGCGTATTGGTACCCGCTTTTCTATAGCTATGTGACTACCTGTGGCATCGAGAAAAGTGCAACAAGACCGAAAAGCGCGCGCCAGAAACAGCCGGGAGGAAGAAAAGGAAAAAAAGGCGTTCTTTTTGCCGTCTCGGAGTACACTCTCTAAGGACAAATGCGAGAGGGAAGTGTACTCGCGGTACATAACGTACTCGCTGCATGTAAGGCGATTTATGAGTTTACATAACTTTAACGTCTAATTTTTCTCAGATCCTCGCAGTCGGAAAGATAATTCGTACGAATCGATTATTCTTACGGTTATTTGTTAAAAATTTTAATGTTTTATTAGAGTAAGAAAGAACTTCCCATTACTTATAACTTTTTAAGATTTTAACAATCTTGGCACCGATTAGTCTTAGAAATTGTCGTATTATATTATGATTAAAACTCCTGACGGTCACCTTCGAGAGTAATCGTTTTGGCATAACAATTCGGCGTATCGACTCTAGTAACAATATATATCCGATAACATCGTACGGGTATCGTAAAGCGTCCCTAACTACGGATGCGAATGCAACGAGCGCGCAAATAAAGCCGGATGCCGAAAAGCGTCGTCGGCCGCCGCGCTGGACGATTCGTTAAGCGATAATGACGCCGGCCAATAACGGAACGCGCGTCAACAAACAACTCCGGCTATGTAAATGCGAAACAATCGGATTCGCGCGCGCGAATTACAATTCCAGCGATGGCAACGCCTCGGCGCAACACCTGCCTGCGATTTTCGAACAAGCCCTGGGATCTTCCCGAAGATGTCGCGTTGCAGACATATTTTTCCGGATATATTTTTTTACACAGGAATATTTTAAAACGGCCGCACGTTTTTGTAAGAGGAGATTTAACCGATGTGAAATTATATTCTCTTAGGATTGCAGATTTTTTTTATATTTTTTATATTGAGCAGTTTGATGATCTCGTTAAAAAGAAGATTGAATAATATTTATTTATTAAAATTGCAAAAAGAGACTAAAAGAAGACTTTACTGTCTATTTTTTTCGATAACGGTTTCTTTAGATCTGGAACTTTAATCTTCGTTGAGTTTTAATCTCGAAAGATTGAAACGTATGATATCCGGATATGCAGATATCCGGTGCTTCACACGAGGGTATCGGTGCCATCACTAGCCTTGCTACGCTAAATAAATATTTCTCTCCCGTTCTTGCAACTGCAGCCCCTCTCTTTCTCACGTTTCTATCAATCTGTCTCTCTTGGCAATGCGAGAGCGGTCGGCATCAATTTATCGTAAATAAATAAATCTATTTATTCGGGCGCGAGGAAGGGTTCGTGTTCGCCGTCGTTTTGCACTCACTTGTGTGTTTACGCGTGTGCGCACGCGTGTTCCCGAGGGCGTGTATGTGCGAGTGGTGTCAGTACGATAGTTTAAACATCAAATCGCTGAATAAAATAGCGGATTGCCGATGAGGCATCGCACGCGGCGCATTCGAAATTGCATTACGAAAAGGAGGCTATCTCAAAGGTAAAAATTGAAATTCTCATATGTTCTAGAATATCACATCTTTTGTTTAACGCTATTAAAGCTATTTATGTCATCTATCGCAATTAAAAGCTGAAATAAATCAAACGAACGAAAACTTTCATTTTCAGTGTAGGGGAGAGTGGAGTGGGCGATCACTTAAGAAAATTTATTAATATTTTTATTTGAAATTGATTTTTTTTTTTCAAATTAGTTACAGAGACATACAGTACAGGATTATAGCTTTAAAAAACATCATTAAAACAAGTATAAAACTTATCAAATTTTTACTTATCGATATAAAAAGATATAGTAGTTTTGATCGGTGTAACCTACTGTGTTGGGTCAGGGTGATTAAGTTACGAGTCGTGATAATCGCGAGAGATCATGACGATTACGTCTATTTTGATTGGACATTTCAGTTGCAGATCATGACAATTATTTTCAATAAATCAATTATATGAAAAAATTCGTTTATTAAACTCTTTTTTAATTAGATTAATTAACATTTTCAACATGTATTGTTTGAACAATAAAAAATGACATTTAAGTATTTTTTGCTAATACACTTTTGTAAGAACATAAATTACAGACTAGTTCATAGCATTTTTAAATCATATTGTTCATAACATTCTTAAATTATATTTTAAATTATATGCACTCTGCGCACACTCGAGCACCGCGTTCTGCGCTTCATGATTTTCATAACCCCGATCGTCCGCGTAATAAAAAAAGTTTCAGAAAATAAAAGAAATGTAGATAATCATATTCGATTTTTTTTAATATGAAAAATTTAAAGAATCAGATTACATTAGTAATAAAATACAGTATACATGCATTTAAGTGTGCTAAAAACCTTATTATAATGTCATTACTTCTTATATGAATTATCATTGAAAATTTTTCATCGAACGTATGTTTTTTGTAGTTATTTATATGTGCCTAATAATATATTATTTTAGATAAATTTTATATTAAGTAAAGCATTAGATAAAAAGAAATATCTATTATTCTTTAAAATTTTTGTAATTAAGATGATCGGTCCAATTCACTGAGTGTTATTATGACCCCGTTCTCCCCTATCAACATTCATCAGAGTAATCAAGAAACGGATCTTGATCTTCAATCGATTCTCAATTGGATTCCGAGTAGACTTCGACAATATCTCAATTCGTGACGTAATTACGAAGATATCTATCGAAATTAAAAGTCGGAAAGCACATCGCAACGTTTATAATTTATATTGTTTTTTCGCAAAAAAATTCAAGGTTTTACATTTACTAATGACTTTTTTTAATACATAACAATTAATATTGTAAATATTTCAGATTGTGCTTGTTCTTCAGCTGTTGCTAATTTACTTTTATATTCTGAGGACGAGTTTAAAAAAAACTTTTTTTACTTTTCAGCATATAATTATAATTATTATAATTATAATACAAAATAATTATATATATGGATTTTTTAACATATATGCTGTATTTCGTTAGACTTATCATTATATATTGTCTATATCTGAATTAAGGCTGTGTATGTATTCAATAAGAATTTATTAAGAATTCACGCGCGTCTCATAATGACTGCAATTTTTATTGTTAATTCCAGAATTCCATGTTTTTACTGTTTTTGACCGATATTAATTGTTGACATTGTAATCACACTGAAGATGGAATCGAAATCGATAGAAATCGAAACATTTATATACTTTTTTTTAACAATTATTATATAAACTTAGCATTAAAACTTGACTTAGCTCTTTATTTTTATTATTTAATGGTAATAATTTTTTATATGGAAAGAGCGCAGTTAACCACGGTGCTTCCTGTTTCGCGGCTGCATTCTGGCCGCGAATCTCGAGCGTGCGAGGGCATGCATGCATCCGCTGGATTGTACGCGCACGTTCATCTTTCTTGACAGCGACGCGTTTTTGCGAAAGAGAAACGCCGCGCATTTTTTTGTATGACAATTAACACGACGGGATCACCAATCTTTACCTCTCCTCCTTCTCCTCTCTTTCGCTTTTGAGCAATTTTGCGCCGCGTATTCGCGTCTTTCCTCTCGCTCTCGCGCAGTACGCTTCTCGTTTGATACGCGAGGCGCATTTCATAAGATTGTACATCGAATGAAGGACATAATTCATTCCTCCCCTTGTCCGAGCAAAATGATATGTTTTTATTTTGCCTGTCGCTCAAATAAGAATGGAAGTGCAAATTCCAGTTTACGAGAGAGAGTCCAGTGCGCGAGAATTAATTATTAAGATTAATTTATTTTAATCTACGTACAATAAATACGAATGTATATACATATGTATATTTCTTGCGAGTAATTTTTTTGTGAGTGGAATCGAGAGCATCGAGTTAATTAATGCACGCGAGATCAGCGGAACATACTTTGCGCCGGATAACATAAATACGACATTGTGTACTTGTATAATTTATCTCTTTATTTCTGACATCGTCGATTATTATTTTCTGGACGAGGATAAAAGCATTGGATTAGTTAGTATAACACGATGATAGCGAGATCGGCGGCGGAGGGGGAATTCCCGACGGAGGCGACGACGGCGACGATGGATAATGTATCTGCGCGATTTATTACTTTATTCCCGCGCGCGCGGGTCCATTATTATCTTTTTTCCCCCTTTTCTTCTCTTTTTATCCGAAACATGAAAGACATCGAATTAGTTAATACCATGACATCGAGAGATCGGACAAATATGATTAGCGTGAAATCAAAGAAAGCGCGCTCGTTCCGCTCTCTTCGCGTCCCGCCCAGTTTATCGAGACTCGCCGAGAGGAGTCTACGCGGAAAAAGGATCGGCCGGAGTCTGCAAATCGATGGCTAAAAGCTGGCGGAGGTAAAAAAGGGAATGGGAAGAAAAGACAGGTGGAGAAACAGGAGGCGCTGAATATTATTACGAAATAATATAAATACAGTGACTCACGAAACTAATTAAATATATTAAGTGTCTCGATTAGTTTTGAGGACTCACTATAAAATGGATTGCTTCGAAGGACGAACATTTTTTTTATCGCGGAATTTATTTATTGCCAGAAAAGTGGGAAAAATTTATAGATAGCAATGGAAAATATTTTGAATAAAATATAATTTGACGTTTTTCTAAAACAAATGAATTTTTTTTTTGCAAAATCTCTCAAAATTAATCGGAATATTTAATACTATCACAACAGTTATCTATTGACTGAATTTCGAAAAAAAGCAATCGACGAAAACGGTCTTCAATACCAATGCAACGAATAAACAAACAAATATCTATGATCTTGTTAGATATTTTCGTTCAAATTTTTAAAAGAAATTTGTAACAGTGGTTTGTAATGATTTTTTTAAATTTTATTAGATATATAATCCGGGAATATTCTCTTGTAGTCTTTTATTGCTTTTATTATTCATTGTTAGTTTTTTTTATTACGTAAACAATCACCTGAAGCAATTTTTACACCAATTAAAAGTCTACTAATCAAAAGTTTTTCAAATAAAAGTTATTATTATTAATTATGTATATTATTGGTTGTTCTACAATTTATTATTATTTGGAATTAGTATATGAATTTACTCAATAATTTCTTTAAAAAATTAAGAAAAAATAAAAAGTTGATATGGATTCTCGATCAATAAAGAAAACTACTGAGTTTTATTTTCTCGCTGTTGAGGTGTCAAAATCACCTCCCCTCCCCCGATTATTACTGAATTAAAAGTAATTTAGCATTACAACTATATCGTTGTTTCGAAGAAAATCAAGGTTTATACTCTGTGCATTCATAAAATAATGCTCTATTATCTATTTACTATTGATTGATCGAATGAAAATTGTTATTATTATTTGTTGCATTTTTCCGTTTTGAATTGAGAAGAGAACAGATTGACTAGAAACTAATACATATATATAGTACAAGATAAATCAATTATCATCGTGAATAAAGACAGAAATATCGTAAAAGTGTTTTTTATATTACGTATGCCAAGAAGCACTTCGTCTAGAAATTATTCGGTGAACGAAGGAGAAACTTCGTTATATATCCGGACAGTAAAGCATTCATGAAATTTCGAAAGTTCGGCGCCTATGAAACGGAGAGGCATACAGGGAGACAGAATCGCACGACCACCCTCAGTACCCCTGTTCTCCCACCGCCTCCCTCCCACCCTCCCTCCATCTCTCTTTCTCCACTCGACGTTAATTTAGACGAATTTCATTAGAACAAACGAACTTTGCTAATCCGCGCTAATCTGATTAGAAATTCGCCGTGGCGCCGCATTCCGCCACCGCGGCTGACGACATCGTCGTCGTTGTCGTCGTCGTCGGCGTCGGTAGCGACTCGTCGTATCCTCGTCGTCCTCGTTCTCGTTCTCGTCCTGTCGTGTTGACTGAAATCCTGCGCCTATATCCACGCCGCCTTCCACACCCTTTTCCCCCCCGTCTCTCGCGTCTCGCCCACGCCTATATCCTTGCCCGGCAAATATTTGCAGGAATTAGTCCCCGGGTAACGACGACTACCTCGCTCCCGGTCTTCCCTCGCCCCTTCGAGGGGCGGTAAATCCTCCTGACGAGGATGTACTTTCCTGCGCCTTGGTTCCTTCTCGCTGCTGACTCGCGGTACGTCCGTCGCGATCGTTAATTGCGTCTCATTGTCAACATTTGAATTACTGTGCGAACAAATTGGTGCAGTGAAATTTCGACAAAGTGGGCCAATAGAGACATATATGTTCGTATTTTTCTTTCTATTTTAACATCTATTTCAATATTCTATCTTTCAATATCTATTTTTCTTATTATAAACTTTTGCGACATGTTCAATCGTGATAAGATCATTAAAAATATTTTCTGAAAAACGTGGAGAAATGACAGAATTTTTTTTTTCGACTATCTGTATCTCGTTTCCTTGGCAATTATCTGAAAATTGTCGATATAAGAGTGACGTTTCGCATGAAATGATCCAACGGATTTTATTTTATTCATTTTATTTTATATATATCGGAACTTGTTTCATTTTAAACGAGCTTACTCACGTCTCAACGATTTTGCAGTTTTTCACGTGTTATTTATGTTCATTATTAACATAATGGCGTATATTGATTCTACATTTCTTTAATATAAAATATCCGGCTGCTGCATTCGGAATGTCATTACGTCCAAATTAGATAAATCAGCTGTATCAATGTTTATTTACGTATTTCCCAGGACGTGTGGCGCGGTGAAAAGCGTGTGTCTCTCGCGAAAGAAGCGCAAATGTAATAAAATATCGGTGCCGACAAGCACAAACCGTTGGGCGCTCCGCGATACGGCGGTAATTATTTTTCGTCGGAAATAACGAAGTGATAATAAACATTTAATGCTAACATTAATAATGCCGCCCGTGATATTTCTTTGTGTTCCTCGTTTGAGCGTCATCAAACACGAAATCAGGAATTATCAGGAGAATGAAATATGCGTTTAATTCCGAATCATCGGTCGTGTTGTGTCAGAGACATGTCATGTTGCATTATTAATATCAGAAAGAAAAAACAAAAAACCTACGGGAAAGGGGAAATAGTCGACGAAGCAATTAGTCCTTTTCGAAATCCTGATGAATATGATAATAATATAATGACGCAACAGTACTTTTATACATCGACTTTCAAGCGATTATATTTACAAAATTAATTAAGCATCGCATTTATTGCTACGTTACATTCGTGCAGAATCTAGCTAGCGAAATAATGCCATTTTCTTAATTAATGCGGACGAAATTGAAGAGAAAAAATTCTCAACCTCCTTCCTCCATCCGTATCGCGCGAATGCGCTCGCACAAAGAAATGTATAATATATAATTTACGTAGCGTCAGCCGGGATTCACCGCGATTCGGGAGGGGGGGGGGGGGGGAAGGATTAAAGGTAACTAGAAAAATTACGGCGAATAATAACGCTCCACGCTTTTCTCTCTCAAGGAAGTTTCCTCTTTTGGATCGAGTTTCCGGTTCCATCTTGCCGCACGCTCGTGAAACTTCGATCTAACGTGTAATTTCCCGCGTTTACTCCGATACAGGTGGAGCGTCGCGACCCCGCTGTGACGGGGACCCCACGGCTGTCGCGGACTCTCGAACGGGAGAGGTGAGACGAGAAGCGAATCTCTTTCCGCGTCCGAGAGGCGAGAACTTTCGTTCGAGGCGCGGCCGAAACTTTCCGGTAACTTGTTTCGCTGGAAAATAGCCCAAGTTTTCTTCACGGCGACGATATCCCGTGAGCCCGGATATTTTATTCTCGACGCCGAGGTGTCGGGAGGTCGTCGTCGTCGACGTTGTCGTCATAGACTGATCCCGTGGCGAGTCCCAGGAGATCATCGAACGGATTTGCGCATAGGATTCACATGTGAACGAACTTTGCGCTGTGTGACGGTTGCTCGCTTTACTGGCACGTCGTTACTCAGAGCGAAATTCTCGCTATGTATATTTATGCAAATATAATAGTCGCAAAAAGATCATCTCGTGATATTACATGCGTCGATATTTACTCGCACGCCGACTGCCTTTCGGAATTCCGTCAGCCTTAACAGTTTCCGGAATTTCCGACCGCATCCCAGCGCGATCAAGGAGGTGCAGCCGGGTTACCGCGACGGCGGCGTTCGTGAAAAATTCAAGGCGGTCAGCCCGGTAATTTGAAGGCGGTTAATAGCGAGCGTGTGCTGAAGAGAAGCGCGGAGCGATAGAGCGGGAGAGCGCGCGAGATAGAGAAACGGGGAGATTCACAAGCGGGGTAAAATCGCGCACGAGCTCAGCGCGATATTTAATTCACGAATCCCCTCGGTGCCGCGGCCAGGATGGCTCATGTCTTCTCTCCCGGTCGGGAAGCGGAGAAGTGGAAAGGGGCTGGAAGGGAAAGACGAAGGGAATGACGGAGACGGATACACGCTTCGCGTCGCGAACCGGGCAGAGAAGTCGGGGAGATGGAGGAAGAACGAGAGAGAGAGAGAGAGAGGGGGGGCCTCATTTCCATTAGCGGCATGCATCATACAGAAACTAGCCGGACTATATACACGGGTGTTCTGCTGCATGTCGAAACAAATTGAGATGCAGACTGTTGCTGAATGACGTCGACGGACGCTGTCTCTGTGCGCGTCGAGACGCCGACGTCGCCGCTTATTCTCCTCCTTTTTTTCCTTCGAAGACAATTTTCTCGTCGTTTGCTAAAGCCTTTAAGTATGAAAAAGACTAGATATAAGACTGCGCGTAATAGTGATGACCGATCAAAAATTTATCCCAAGACGTGAAATTGATATGTAAAATTAATTCTATAAAATGTTCTATAAGAAGCAAATAATTATCCCTTTTATATTTTTAATAACCTTAATATTTTGAACATAATCTGATTGGCTTTAGAAATATTTCCAGTTGATCATTTCGCATCGTAGTCTCAATCCATGTCTAAAGTCTTTCTTGGAAGAAAAACGGATAAGGGATACATCGCGATCCTTGCGCACGTCCCTTAATTACTCGGCTGCATACAATACGTAATGTTTTCATTATAAAAATCTTCTATCACGTCCTTATTCCCGTCGCAATGTGCATCGAACGCGAGAGAGAAAGGCGGTCGGACGGGCATTGCATTCCGAGCGCGACGTAAGAACGACCTGAAAGGGACGGCCTGCAAAAAAGAAATGGGGGATGAAGGGGGACGGAAAAAATGCGGAAAAAGAGGGAGAAAAAGAGAGAGAGAGAAAGACGGCCGAGGGTGGGCGACCGCGATATACAGGGACGCTCGCAATTTTCTCGTCAATGCACACGTCAACCGGCACGTCGCGTATGCACTCTGCACGGTGTATTCCGCGAGCTGCACCACAGAGCGCGGCGCGGCGCGGGGGACGCGAGACAATGAAAAATGCACGCGCCACGATATACTACTTGCGCGTCCAAGTTACAACTGCAGAGCAGGCTCAATCTCTCTCTCTCTTTTCTCCCTCTTTCTCTCTTCCCGTCTCTATCTCTCTTTTTCCTCTTCTCCCTCTTTCTCTTTCTCCTGTCACCCCCTGGTCTCTCACTTATGCGTCCTCCTCCAACTCGAACGAGGCTCGTCGGAAACAGTGAGCGGGCTGCTCAATAATTCTTTGTGTGGTTTAGCCGAGAGATGCGTGTGCACGTGTATTGACGCGGGGCTATTTCGCGAAATTGCCAGCGCTCGGTACCATCCCCCTCGTGTCACGATGGTGGAGACGTTATTTCGCTGCACCGCCGCTGCCGTCGCCGTCGCCTTTCGTTTCCTCCTCGTAGAAAGCCCTTTTCTCCCGTTCTGATGACCGCGAGAAACCCCGAAAAGCGATTTACGGTAACTGCGGTGCGATGGTAGCGACAAGGGAAGGGGGGGGAGTACATTTGAATAGATTTGAACAATTTAAATATATCGCAGTACAATATGTTCTCGTATACAGCACTTTTTGTACTTCCGAAGAATGACGTTTCCGCATTTTCGAAATTCAAAAACCATTGTGTAGAATAGTATTTAAATTATTCGCGTCTACGTCGATACGAAGTATAAAGAATTAATGTTTGTAATAATTTGAATCCATTTACTCTCGTAATAGTCTTGAAATTCTAATCCGAAATAGATGCGTCTTTGAACGAAAAATAGATGATGGCGCAGAGACCATCTTCCGCACGAGCGTCTCTCAAAGCGGCGTTGGGCTTCTCGGAATTCGCGGATCTACAAAACTTTAATCGAGCGCGTGGAAAAAAGGGAAAGAAATAGGGTGGAAGGATTCGAGTGGCGATCGAGGACGCATCGAGCGACCCTTAAAAATTAATTTGAGAAGTCAGGCTGGA
Organism: Cephalotes varians; assembly: GCA_037157785.1. NCBI lineage: Eukaryota > Metazoa > Arthropoda > Insecta > Hymenoptera > Formicidae > Cephalotes > Cephalotes varians. Next base: position 464,465 of record JANQDE010000058.1, on the reverse strand, counting down.
AAGAGGCCCGACCGCAAGTATAATATACAAGAAGTACAACGGCATACGCGCCCGCCTGCGATATTGCAGAAATCGCAAAATCCGAAAGGGGAAGAGACGAAACTTTTCAAATGAGCCAACTTTGCGTGTGTCTTGCGCTTTCGGTGCCCCGCGTCTCGCGAATTCCCTTCGAAAAGCCTCGCATATTAGCAAAGTTGTCGGCCGAGGCGAATAGTTCGGATTATCTCGCGTTTCCGGTACATACAATTTTTCTCTCGCAACTCCGGAAAATTTTCGGTAAGTCACGTCACCTCGTTGCAGAGTCGAGCGCGAAAAAATAAGACGAAACTATTATATTTATATAAAGAATGTACTTTCATACACTGAGGAGATGGCTTAAAGGAAACGTCTAATAAATATAGATAATAAATTACATTAATTGATTACGCTCTGTTAACTGCGGCATTGCTCTTATTAGCCCTTCTAAGATTAATTGATTATTATTAATATTTCAAGAGCTCATTAATAAAGCACATTAATAAATAGCTTACACTTATTAATATTATTATATTTGTTGTTTGTCTTGCTTATCTTGAACTCTATTCACAAGATAAGGAAGATATAAATATAACTTTTAACTTATAACTTATGTATATATGAAATTAAATCTTTCATTATATTTATTATCCTTATTTTCTCATTATTCTAAAATGAGAACATTATCAAATAAGCTTAGGTATTTAAACAAGCGATTCGATGATTAAAACATGATCCGATTTGTAGATACGATTTAAAAATATATTTTCTGTTACGTAACTTGTAATATTAAAGATTAAACAATCGTGTTTTGTGCGATGTCAAACGACACCAATAGAGACTAAAATACTTCAATTCTCTTTCTTCCGCGGACGAATTTCGATTAAATAATTATCTCAACGGAGCTCGTTTTGCTTCCAGTTAGAAAAGAAGATTGCTCGGATAAAAGATTAAGTCGTTTTCTCAACCGGCCGTTAAATCGCCGCTAATCGTTGTTCCAGCACACTGACATCTAACCGACCGACCTTTTCTGTTTCAGGCCAAGTTGTTGGAGTCGTCCCACGCTTGGCTCGGCGCCTCCACCTCCAGTATAGCAGGTGAGTCCCGTTTTCGTTTTTCTCCTCTTCGTCTCGTTTCGATACGTTTCAGGAGATAATCGCCCTCTCGACACGGCCTCCCGGCCGGACGTAAACGTGGAAGCCTCCACGTTAGGCAACGCAAAACAACAGTCTGATCGTCTACCTCTATGCACAGGGTGTTCTCGTACTTTCTTTTACCGATTAACCGAAATCAAAATTAATATCGTAAAAATAAAATCATAATTACGATTATTCGGATATTGTCTGTAAATATCAGCTCGAATATTCAAAAAACTTGATTATTTTATCAAGGAAACTTGAAAAAAAAAAAATATATATATATATATATATATATACAAATTACAAAATGTGCAATGTGTGATTGTCTCCCTTTTTATTACTGTCATGTATATTTTTAATTTTTAATTTTAATCACTTGCGCGGCGTCTATCGTTAAAGGAAAGTACGTTTGATTGAAGACACCCCGTATAATCTGTTTCGCGTTTAAAGACTTCACATTCCTCTCCTATAACATTTGTCGCATCATCCGTCGCTTGTATCTGTCGCACGAATTCCGACGATCGGTTTTCGTAGTAAGTAGCAACGCAGCGACCGATCATCCCTTTCGAGTTCGAGTGGAGATTCCCTGCCCTCGAGCATCCCTCGAGGGCCGTTATGCGATCCGCTTCTCTCCATTTTCAAGTTCATGGTCACGTTGTACGGTTGAATCATCAGCTTCGTACGCGACAAGCCTCGTTCTAGAAACAACAATTTCGTCGCCTAACTTCCAGTCTTCGGGGATGGAACATTTCGCTATTCGTAGATCGATATCTCGCTACTTACTCTCTCTCCCTTTCCAAATGTTACTTACACAGACGATAAGGTTCCCGGAAGTACGGCCGTTGTCGTCGTTGACGATCAGGAGGTGGCAACACGAGAGAACAGATGAGAGGTCGCGAGTGGAGTCTAAGGTGGTGGCCGAATAACGATAAAATAGAGGGAGGAACGTGAGCGCGGACCTGGCAATAATAAAACGCGGGAATGCGTTTTGCTTTAATATAGAAAGCAATTTAGATAAACGATGCGGACGCCGGTTAATAGCGGCGATAACACGCCCACGATTCGCAAGCGAAAGGTTCAGTATGTAACTCTTACATACCATTGATCGCGATTCTGCTCCTCGAATATAAGTCTCTATTCCGTAAAACTTTTGGATACCGTATCAGAAACAAGGACCCTTCAATCTTTACCGGTACTTTCATCCGTGAGTCAGAGGATGAAATTAAACAGCAGGTGCAATAAAGTATCCGCACTTTTAAGTCGGCGTCTGTATACTCGAGAGGTTATTTGTGGTTTTGTATAATTGTGTGTTTTTTATTCCATGCGTAACGCTCGAAACCGCAAAGTGTATGTAATTTGCATTCGTATAATTATGAAACGTGAAATTTCGAAAGGAAAAAAATATGTTTTTTATATCCTTGGTAAAAACATCGATACTTTCTCCTGATATAACAGAATTTGCCTACTGAGAGAAAAAAATGATTGAATTTATTATAATTTAAGTATAATTTATAGTTATTTTCAACTATATTATATCTATAGTTGTTTAAATCGTGCAAATTATAGCTATTTTAACACTGCATTACAATTATTACAACAATTATTACAACTATATTCATTATATCACGAAAACGATTATTTAATTTTTTACATATCTTTTATTTATCATTATCACATGAATAGCCAGTGAGTGTTAAAAAAATAATTATACTCACTATAATTTTGGTTGCACTTGTTACATAAAAAAAATATTAATTTTATTTGCCATATCTTGATATATTTCATTATATTAATATTTGAATTTATCATGATTTATAGTATAATTTTTTATAATAGAGCTATAAGGTTATTATATTCTAGCAGAAATATAAAATGGAGCTATAACTATAATTATTTTACTCCAATTCTAGTCCATTTTAATCCAATTATAGTCGCAAATGTCAAACATTTTTCTCTCAGTGTACAAAGACTCTAGTCGCTGCAAAGGCGCGTCAAGTAATTTTCCCAACCGTATTCTTCGTCTCCAAGCCCTGATTTGCCGTAGTACTTACGTTCGAGCGTAAACGCGCATAAACGTGCATAAACGTCGCAATATGCGTCTCGAATTGATCCCCGGTACTGTGCGTGCGTGCGTACGAGCGTGCGTGCGTGCATATGTACGTGCGTGCGTTCGTGCGTGTTCAAGCGTATGCCGAATGCGTGCGTAGGCGCGTATTCCCCTCTCAGCTCGCTTAAATCATTTTCTTCGATTATTCCTTGACTTCCCATGAGACGCGACCGCCGCCGCCGGCTGTTTGCTTCTCTTAACGATCGCGCTTATTTATTCCACGCTTTTCTCGTCCGCGACGAGAGTGTTTCTCGAAGCGAACATCGAGCCTTCACCTTCGCTTGCCACGAAGAAATTAGTAATTCAGAATCTTGAAGATTAAAGAACTTCGCTCCATAAAATTGTCCCGTTGACACTATCGATTTCGAAGTCGAGGGACTTGGACAGTTGAGAGAAAGTGCGCTATTTCTGAAAGGTGCATTCCAGGTGTGAACATATTTTAAAATTTTCGGAAGATTTTTCATTAATTTATCAAAAGAGAGCTTTATGACAAGAGTAGATTACGTCGCTGTAAACTGAAACGATTGGAAATTTCTCCCGACGATACGTCCCAATGAAACGACTCGGTAATCAGATTAATATTTAATCCGCACGCGCCTTTTGAGGACGCAATTGCCTAAGCGCGATTGTTCGCTTAGCCGCGATTGTCCGCCTAGCGAGCGACGATTTGCCAATCCGAGAGAAAATACCCCGCACAAAACTACAGGTTGCACGTGCGCGCCGCGCGACAGAACGCCATTGTATGATAATATTATTCGACGCGATTATTCCCAGTCCGGATTTAGTCACGACGCCATTACGTGGCGATTTTTTCCCTTTCCTTTTTTTTTTTTTGGTTCACTGGCGATCATTCCCGGTGGTCGTGGGACGATCGATTTGCGCGCGAAACGAGATTATTCATATTTCGATGCAATCGGATTGTTATGCTAAAAAAAAGCGACTTGCGGGTTTTTCCTATTTTTTTATTTTTTCCTTTTTTTCAATCCCCCTCACGGCGAAACGGAGTATATTAAGCGATTTCGACGATGGAGCTTGAAATATCCATTTATATATGGGAAAGTGGCAGATTTGCGCTCGGAATATCGTTTAACTAATTTACAAAAACGTGCGAATTCACGCCGTTTGGCGTGAAATAAAATCTGACTTGTCGCGAGGAGTCCTATCATTTCCCGTCCGCTTCGCGACGTTAAATTTCTTCCTGCGCAATTGCGCGCGGTTCGCGGACCAGAAATCGGCGGGGCGCCGTGACACCGCATAAATCGCCCGGTCGACATGAGTGACGTTAACTGCTGCTAACACGCGTGGGTGTGACGCGCTCTGTGGACCACACAGTGGCCCGCAGTTCCCGCTTCTCCCTTTCGCTCTGCCCTCGTCTTCTCGCCGGCTCTCGTTTGCTTCAAACTGGCCGGCGGCGTGCCGGCTATAACGCACGACTAAAGGGATAATTACAGCGCAGTTATAATAATTGCACCGTATAATTACCGATAATTACGATAGCGACATGTAAAATGATCATTAAATCGACGTCTTTTAATTTGATGCCGATCGTTCAAAGTCGGCTCGTAACTTCGCAACAGTCTTCGAGAAGGGGATCCCCTTGAAACCCGCGATGCTCTTTTTAATTCGCCGCTGCCACCTCCTCGTTTTAATGCTGGTAAATTATTTTGATTGCTTACTCAGGACGAATGAATCTTGAGAGCCTCGTAAAATTCATACTTGGCGCGATATATTTTTACTCGCGAGTGCCGCACGGTATTCCGCTACTATTTTCGTTTATTTGCCACCTCCCAGGTTTCGTGCTTTCTTTTCATTAGCGAGCTGCGTTAATCATTTATTTAGTCTGTACGAAAAATAGAGTAACATTATAATTTTTTAATATATAATTTCCGATCCTCTCCAATTAATTACGTGCATTCCGCAAAATATCAATACTTGATTCGATCTCTCGTTTTCTAATTTCCTATTCTCTTCCTAAAGCTTTTTATTTATTGCTAACTCTTCCATAATTTTTATTTCCGTATTTGCGACATTAACAATTTTTTATTTCATGAATTTTACAATCCACTTTGAAGGATCCTCAGCATTTTCTCTAATCGTATCTCTAATAAATATTTTTAATTATCATCTTTTCTTGTGTAACAATTACACCCGCTGTTTTATTGGGTGTTTACGGTAAAGACATCCGAACATAAAATGCAGAACAAAACGAAAGGGTGAGAGAAAGGGCTTCGTCAAGGTGCGCGATTTTCAATCTTCTCTAGGTGCGGCTTTTCCCCGCGGTTTTCAACGCGAAAAATTAAAGATGAAAGACGAGGCTGGAAAGTCGAAAAGAAATCGCTGACTATTTTCTAGCTGACTATACGACCCTGCTGAAGCTGAAGGCTCCCACATGGACGCGGCACGATCTCCAGGAGGCGATCGAGGCCGTGGTGACTCAGAAGATGCGCTTCACCCAGGCGTCCACCAAGTACGGCATCCCGAAAGGCACTCTCTACGACAACATCCTCGGCAAGTCCAAAAGGATGATGATCCTCGAGGAGACCGCCCTCGATCCGAGCGAGGAAACGGCGGTACTCGAATTCTGCTGCGACATCAGCGTCAGCCCGTACAATCGGCGCACGAAAAAATCTCTGAATGCGATACTGAACTTCGTCGAGCGTCTCAGGCGGAAACACGATCCCGGCTTTGTATTCACCGGGCTGTCAGGTTTCCGCTGGTGGTGGGCCTTTTGCAAGAAGCACTCGATAGTCTCGCTCTATATCAATGACGAAACCGAGAATGGTGCCGATTCCTCTTAACGCCGCCGGTTCACCGAATATCGAGATTGATCGCGGAGAGACGTGGTTTTAAAAAGCCTTCGTCGGAGAGCAAACGTGATGTTTTATACGTTTCAGATTTCACGCGTGCAACACGCTGAATCTTATACTACTTATACTAATTTATAATTTATATTAATCCTATTCCTATTAATTTTTCCATTGCATGCACTCAAAGAAAAACATAATAGTGGCAACTATATGTAGGCAACTATATACAAGTTTTTTGTATATAGAATGCGCACAGAAAATAAACTATTTAATAGTTGTATCATGTACATTAATTTTAGGTGACAACTATATAAAACTTATATAGTTGTCACTTATATAATTGTCACCTACATAGCCACTGATTATGCAGATGTAATATTCGCGAACAATTTTGTCTATTTATGAAATCATAAGTCCGTGAAAACTTGCTTCGTCTTTTTGATCCAAAAGAACGGTGAATTCTCGATCTTTTTGACGGACTCTTTTGACTCTTCTAAGTAGAACTGTGCGAAAATGTAATTCGAAGTGAGGTTCCGCCATGTCTCTCTCCCGACTGCCACGACTGCGAGACTCGTCGGCCGAGAATGCGGCAGTGGTTCCTTTACCTCGCGGACGAAAAATTAAAAAAAAATGTGAGAAATTTAATGTTCTAGCGACAACGAGTTCATTCAGGCGACATTAAGACAAAGGGAACCCGAGTCGAAATTTTATTCCCAGTTTCGACCTCTATTTTCTTACATTTACGGATTCTAAAGGATTTTTATAGGTTCTATTTACAAAAGAATTGTAATGTATTTAGCTCCTATTTTGAACCTCAAATAGGCAGAAAACGAACTGTTTCCCATTTTGAGGTTTAAAGGAGGAGATTAGGTAAAACCTCATGAAACCCTCTAGATTCGATTAATTTATTGCTTTTCAAATAAACATGTTTCATATCACGTACATCATCAGTGATTCATAATAGATTTTTTATAAAGTTTAAGATTTTTAATATTAAAAAGATATCATAAAATATTTATAACATTGTTAATTAATTACATATAAACATGTATGTGTTAATTAATAATATTATAAAAGTTATTTATATAATAAATATCTTTTTTCATTAACAATCTCAAACACATAAATAAAAATTCCACTGTAAGTCACTGATAATGTGTAATATAGAACATGTAATGTAGTAAATTGTAAAAGATTGAGAAAATGTTAAGAATATTAAAGTAGGAGCATAATTCTCTAATTCAAGCAGAATTGTATGGTTCTAAATAGGAGCTGAAATCAAATAGTTTCAAAGTAGTGTGATGTGACTTCTCACAGTATCAAATTAGATGTTAAATTAAACGTTTTGGTCTAAAGTAGGTGTTAAGTTGAACATTAAGATCAAAAAGAGGAGATAATTGGAGAAAAATTTCGACTCGGGAATACAGTAAGTCGGATTTTGAGCGGCGTATTGTCGGACGTCCTTTATTCATTTCCCCGGTCATGATGCACTCGCATTCTCGGGTCATAAAGGTCGTTCCAGCATGTTTCGACAGCCAATTAGAAACGTCAATGGTATAAACATCATTGACGTTTCTAATTGACTGTCGCAACATGGTTGCGACTAATGTAAAACGATCTTGCAAAAAAAAAAAAACGGTGGCGTTCAAAGGTGAGGTGCGTTCTAAGAAAAGGCGCCGCGCGATGTGCCTTTTACCCCGATATTAAATACGACGCCCTTCGAAATCGCGTCGCTATTTCATTCTTCAAAAAACTGCAATTACAAGAATCAAGTAAAAAAAAATCATTTAACGAAACGTTTGAACACTTTTGCGATCGCTGTCCTTCTCTGTCTCCCTTTTATCTTTTTTGATCCACTTGTATGATTCCTCCGGAGCATGCGCGCGCGGCACCGACAATCGACGCGCAATCCGTAGACTTCAACGCGGAAAATCGCTGCACAAGCAAGGTCGCAGGAAGAATTTGCCTGCTAATTGAAAATCGAACGTCGCGTTTGCGTCGCGTGGCAGTCGCGCGAAATGATAACGCGGTAAAATCGGATGGAGGCTTTAATCGGCAAAAAATGTCTACGTTCGATTAAATTTAATATCCATCAGAATCGATTGCATCAACGGCGATTAGCGCGGTTATTCCCTCGCGACAATATTTCCCGATTCTTTTTCTCTCGGTTCTCCAGCGCTTCTGACGTAATAGAATTTCCATGACATATTATACAATAAAAGGATTCGCGTTAATTTATTTGCGGATAATTCGATTCGCATTGAGAACGCACGCGAGAAATACTTATACTTATAAAAGAAAGCAGGAGACAGAATATAAATGCGTTCGACGTTAAGCTTTTATGAAAATTTCCACAATTAATTGTAACAAAAGTCCAACGTTAATTTATCGTGATTTTAAAATAGTTGTACTTTTGCGTTTTTTCTTCTTAATTGCAAAAGTTATAATGAGAAAAATTTAATGTTCAATTGTAACCAATTGACGAAGGAAACAGCGTCGCAGAATGTTTTCAAATGTGTCGCATCAATTTTGCTATCGAGTGAGCGCTATCAATTTTTTTGAGTCGCATTCTTACATCATTCTCGCGAATGATTCAGCGTATGAATTTAGTGCCTTCCACTCATCTCCGTCTTCCATTTAATCGACAAACACGAGGCCGAACATATGCATTTGCCTCTTCGCACGTATCACTCTCTGTACATACTTTCCGATCGTCGTGTGTATATTATCCCGAATCGATGGGACCAAATGATCACCGAGATCGTTGTTGCTCACGGTATTGTCGTAATTAGATATTTTTCTACGAGTTTTATTATTAGCGGGATATTTGTTTAAGTTATTAGCGTTGCCATGTTAAATCCGTATCGCTACGCATCAGGCTACGGAATGAAGATTGAGATGGAACTTGACCAATCAGAATAAAGAAATGTTTGCTTTTTTTCGTTTTGACCAATTTTATATGCGATCTCAGTCTTCAACACGTAGTCCGATATGGACTTTACGCGCCTTGTACTCGCGGCTTTTTGTGCCGCCGACAATAATTGCGAGATAATTATCTCTAGCGTATTAGGATCATGGCGAGGAGAAAGGCGTTCTCTAAATAAGAAAGCGCGCGCATTTCTGTTAACATTCCAAATGTGCCTAATGGATAATGTGTTTATAAAACGAGCACGCATCCGTTGTTAAAGCATTCCTTATTAAAGCGAGGCATTGTTTGAAGGTGAAGAAGATTAGAATTATACGATTTACAAACGCGAAGAGCAAATGGATGAAGGAAGTATGCCGCCTAGTTGCGAAAGTCGATCCGTGGCGAGATAAATATTCATTCAACGAATAAAAATGTTTTACAGCATGTATAACGCGAACGCAATATTATTAAATTGAAATGCTCGTGCGGCTATGCCGGTTACTTAATGGCAATATAAATAGTACAGACGTAATGTGCAAAGAAACAGTCGCGGATAAACGTAACGAAAGTAGAGCAAAGCGGCGGACCGTATAAAAGAGAGTCACATCTAAATATATATCGGCTCTGAATTCGTCGACACGCGACTCAAGTGTTACTTACGTTAAATCGCGATAAAACGGGATATCGTTTCCTCCGGTAGCTCCTCAGCCTAGCCGATACAAGAAATCGTTCGTTAAAAATAACGCGCGGCGCGACGAACGTGTCGCATTTTTTACGAAACACGCATAATCTCGCTCGCGCGCGCGATTAAATCAAAATCGAATTCAAGAATGCAGTAGCCCCGATATAGCCGACATTCCGAGCGAACACCGCGCGCGGCTCGAAATAGTTGACGGTGAAAACTTCGGGGGCATATCTTCCTCGTGCGTTTAGCTCTCCGTTTGCAAAAAAAAAAAAAATCTCATTCAGCGACGTACAATACTTGACAGCGCGACGACGAGGAGTTGATATTAGATTACCACCGCCACACCGGAGCGTGTCGCGGGACAGGACGGCGGCACGATACTTTTATCGACAACGGCGTGCTCGCGGCGGGGCAAAAAAAAAAATGACTCAATTACATGCGCGCGGGGAACAGGACGCGAACGTTAACAGGGTACGCTTTAGACGGCCGACTTTTTGCGGCAATTATTGACTGACGTGTACACACGCGTCGTGTCGCCGTGCATCGCGAGCAATGAGCGACTAATATCCAGCAATTATCGATCAACACGCGGCAATTAACGTTAAGAGCCGTTTCCGCGATTTTTCTCGGAGAAAAACATAACGTTAATTTTCCCTGATCGTCCGATAAGGAGTCTCGAGTCAGATTTCAAGATAACCTGCTAAAAAAATCCAGATAGCGAAACACTCTGATATTATCGTTATCTTACACGATAAAGAACGATGATAAAAAAAGATCGATCGAAATAATTTCCACGAGTCGATTTATCGGCCGTCCAAACGTACCTTTCGTTCGCTCGCTCGAACGCCCGTGGAACTCGCGAAACGGCGAAACGCGCCTTCTCCTTCGACGACGGCGTTGGCGCACTTCTCGCGTCACATTATCGTCGATCGTCGCCCCCGGGGGGGACTTGCAGCTCGCGTATTTACGAGCGGCGCGTTAATTGAATCCCGGCGAGAACGATGTAATATTATACCGGTGTTATCGCGCGTTCGCTAAAAGTGCGACACGCCGAGTGCCAGCGAGCTGCGATTGGGAACGTGAGGTGGGGCGGGGAGGTTTGCGAGGTGAGAAAATTAAGTGTGAATGAGCGGTATTAAAATAGGCGTGCGCGACATTCCCCGATAAAGTATCGAAAAGTAAAGTAAAGGGGCGATATCTCGCGACTACGGCCGTAAAGCGGGCCGCGTTATGTACGACGGGTGCTACCGCCTCCAAGATAATCACGCGTAACTACACTGTAATTCCGCGGCATCCGCGAGCGGTCGTCGACGATTCCTCTCAGGCGCATCGATAAGAGACTTGGACCAGATCTCGAGACGCCACGCGTTCCGCACGAAAGATCGCTTCGCGAGATCCTCGATCGGAGCGGGAAAGTTTTTACTCGCGACCTCGTTAATAATTGCATTTTCAAAAGTGATGAGAAATTACGAAAGAAAAAAATGTACTTAGTGCCTTCGTAGATAAAAGACAACATAAGTGAAATTAACGACGCGGTTTCCGCGATTCGCATTCTCGTCGCGTCGTTGATTGTGGCTCAGGTCTGTCTTCGATTGTGTGTCACGTAATTTGTTAAAAATTACAAAAGTGAACAAATTTATTAAGTGTCGACTAATGAAATTACAAATATTCTAGTAAATTCGCTCATTTTTGTAATTTTCGCCGAGTTTTGTGATACACTGCCGAACCCCAGATCCGTAATTCGCTGGATAATAATGTCACTCGGACAATTGTACGACGTTATAACGCGAGAATTTAGTGTCAAATGCGTCGCGAGAATGCGGGTCTAAGAATAGCCGAACTAGCGCGTGCGCACGTTTTCCGATGAATTATATTAATTGTTAAATTGATCAGGAGGCTTAATTAGAGCCAATAACTTAACTATCAAATAATTGTCGCGAATTGAGGCCGGCCACACGTGCCATATGCGAGTGGCGGAAGTTACTGTAAATGTGTCGCCGGACGTTTCTTTCGCCCGTCACCTCCGATCAGGTTCCCCGCTACCCGCGTCACAAATTTCTCTCTCTGATCGATCAAGATTTTTTATTCGATAAATTTTTCCGCACGCGACGCTGGAAAATACTCCGTCAAGGAGACTCTTAATAGTAGCGTTATAATAGTATGTGATATATCGACGGTGCGCGAAGTGACGTGTACTCTTTATTGCGAGGCTTCTGATCGGGCACGATGATATTATAATAGAGCAATTATAAATGAATTAGCGATTATTCCGAGTTGTAACGTTTTCGCGTTACACCATAATGCCAGACGCGAGAAATGTCTGACGTTCAAATGGAATGTAATTCGATTTGATTTTTTTTATTTCAATTTTACTTCGTTGTTAAAGCAAGGAACAATAAGGATTTATTCCGAGTGTAAACGAATTCTCTGATAACCAAGCGATACAGGATGCGCGTTCTGAAACGGTTTGCTGGCCGTGCGAGGTGTTTTACGATGCGTCCCGACTTCTAGAGCTAAGACGTGCTCCAAGGTACATTCCGTGTTTCTGTAGAATTCTCGTTCCTCTCCAATAATTATTTGTTCGTGTTTAACGTTGAGTAAAAGAAGATTTAATGTTAAGTAGCGTTAATGTAACCGCGTTGTTAACCGCGACGCGTTTGTTCCATTTAACAACGATCCTCTAATGCTCCGTAACGATTGTGCGGCGAACGGCAATACAATCGATATTTAGGTTTCACCTAGAAGGATATAAATCCCTTAGATTTACTTCGCCACAACCTACTCGCGAATACACACACACACACACACACACACACACACACACACAAAACATACACCTGTCTTTCTTAAGCGCCGTTTTCTAGGTGACTCCGCCCAAGGTATAAACGATAGATGCACCTGCGTGCATCGAGACGAGCGAGTATCGATTCGGCGTGAAAATTGCATATTGCGGAATCGTTAATGTGACGACGATTCGTTTTTTTCCCTCCCCGTTTCGATCCCGATCGATCGATCGCACGCGGATTGAGGGCTTTTGCAAGAGTTCGCCCGTCAACGGAACGCGCGTTAGACGAGCGTGATGGACGATCGATTAATAAAAAAAATCATGCAATAATGAAGACATTTATTCACCCTGAATCCCTTTTCCCTTTATTTCTCCTCTCTCCCCTCTTGAACTGGTCGATCACTCCGACTAATGCTGCTTTTCTGTGTTTTCTCTTTTCCACGGGGGGCGTTTACTAGCAGACAGCTACCAGTACCAGCTGCAGTCTATGTGGCAGAAGTGCTGGAACACCAACCAGAGCCTGGTGCACAATCTGCGCTTCCGGGAACGCGGACCCCTCAAGTCCTGGCGACCAGAGACTATGGCGGAGGCGATCTTCAGCGTCCTAAAGGAAGGGCTTTCCCTCAGTCAAGCGGCAAGGTGCGTTTTCAAGCAGCCATGTTTTACCGATTTTTAAACTTTTTAAAAATATTTTAATGCATAATGCCAATGCTGTCCAAGATTTGCAATTCTGAGCAATGGCTATATATATATATATATATATATATATATATATATATATATATATATATATATATATATATATA